>JAMPIV010014044.1:652500-766115 GCA_024509875.1 Oreohelix idahoensis | reverse complement strand
GGACAGGAGAATACAACGGTAAAAATATCTCCAAAGATAACATTTAAGGATAAAAATCCTCTATGCGGTAGGCTGCGAATAGTTAAACTGATGATCAGCTTAGACCCTAGCGGTCCGATCCGATCCTCCATAATTAAAATTGGACTTTGCTAGACAGGAGGGGACGGCGGCGGATCAAAGAAGGATAAAAAATATGAACTGGTAAGTTTGCGTGAGACTAGAAAAGGCTTAGGCAGACGCAATTAGGGGGGTGGGGGGGGGCGGGGGGGGGGAAACGGAGAAAAGTCACGTTTCCCAAGTTGATCCCAAAAAATTTAAAAATAGTATGCAAACTCGACAGGAAGGGACCATTAGATTATGTTACGCCACAGTCATTTATTGGACGCTTTTGCAATACCAAGCCCTTGATTTGAATTCAGCGGCTAAAACGCAGATGTTTGGAATATTACAAAATTTAAAAAGTACTTTTTTCTTAATATTAATGTTAGGAATATAAAAATTAGCTGGCCGGATGGCCTATTCTGAGCAGTGAACTAATATGTTCTTAATTTTACAGACGGATAGATAATATGAAGATAATGACAAAAGACAGTGTTGTTCACATCATCGACAGACTGTATTGAATCTAAAAGTGTCGAGATTTGCACACAAAAACACGACCATGGGACGCAGGTGTTAAAATTTACTTAGTATGGAGGAGAGGGTTTTTGGGTGGTAGCTGTGTCTAAATATAACTTTTTAACGACAAAATTTTGGAGGGGAGAGAAAGGTTGGTTCAAAAATCAAGTACGTTTTGTAGAAACACAAGTAGAGACGGACAGACTAACAGATAACCATCCATACTTGACTGAAGCATGACTGAAAGGACTTAAGTGCAGAAATTTTGAAATTCAAATCACCTAGGCAGTGATTGGCCACAGACAGTCATATCATTAGCGCTCAGACGCGAAAGTGGGGCCATTCTTCAATAGTTGTTCAGTGATAGACACAGATTTTAAAGTGTGGTGATTTCCATATGAAAGAAAGTGTAATAAATTTAGGGACGCCATACTATAGCCAGCAGCTCAGCTGAGTTTTGCTAGCAATTCTGTGTTATTTATTCATAATCTGGTAAGATTGAAATTATTTCCTTATATATTTTGAATATTGTTTCATGTTCGAGTGATTTGATACTGCCATATCGAAATCTAGCCTTACAAACAAGTAGGGATTTGCTCTAGACCCCCCGCCCTAGTCAGGGTCTAGGGACCAACAATGTACATAAACTCCAGCAAGGGTTAGGCAAGACAGATCAAGTGTTGGGAATAATGAAACATATTACCTATCCTCTTTTAGGGCAGACAACTAATAAATATTTTTCAGAATCTATAGTCTGGGAGGATCTATCTGATGTAAAACCACCATGGTAAATGTGCTGTTTGGTCAGAGAGATCTGACCTGTCTGTATGATGTGGTTGTTGTGTCAGTGTTGTGTCCAGACGTGGGTAGAGAATAGATTTTGACACATGGCCCATACTTTGATTGCAGAGCTGCGAGTTTCTGTTGTCAACAAAGCAGTGACTATTCAGCTGGTGACTTTACTCGAGTGTATCTGTGCAGTACTTGTGACAGAGACCACCATTGTTGCCCGCCAGCACGGAGAGGTGGGACCACCTGATTTCAGCACCAGAGCTACAACGACAAGATGAGTGAGCCTCTGGTCTGCTGGACATTCACCAAGCCCTTTAGTTACTAATACCCCATAAAAATTCCCACCATTTTCTGGACACTGTGTAGTCAATATAGACAGGTGTGATGAGGCCATCCCAACAGCACAAACATTAATTATCCTCCCAAGTAGATGACTACTAGAACATTTTAATAAAACTAACTAGTATAGTACATATATATGTACACTATTGCATTTATGATATAATATTCCATGCATTTCTTTCATAATTTCTAAATCCTTTTAAGTTCTGGTCAACCTAAAAAATTGATACAGAACAAAATAAATGTAATATAATTCTATCAAAAAATTTTACACACGTGAGTTAGTTCAGTGTATTTTAACATTTATTAATATTATTAGTCTTGTTAAATATCTGTGGGTATATCTATAACCTATTACACCACACTACATATCATAACCCTAGACACTTTACGTAGCCACATTCATTAAAAAAAAAATTAATTAAGTGTGGGGTCGTAGTGGTAGCAAGAAAGGCCTTCTGACAATTCTCAACTACATTTTATTTCAGGAGCCTTCACAGCTGGCCTCATACAATTACATTTAGTAATATCATCATCATACAATACCATCAACACCACTACAGCGGTTCGCACTAATGACCAGTCATCGAAGCATCATTTTTGGTGATGCCTAGATGGCCGGGAGGATAGTGTGATTCGCTTGCATAGCTAGGCGGTGTTGTCGCACGGAAGGTCCGGGGTTGGAGTCCTTGTTAAGCCACTCACGTCTGTTGTTTTCCTGTTGTCTAGTGTTCTACTTCTTTATTTCTTACGAGTGCCTGAAAACATACCTTTATGTTTGTCTAATATTTATTTACTGTTTTCTTGTATGTGAAATCTTACCAACATAATGAATCTCTGCACGGTGTTTACTGCACTGTTTACCGGGTAATGTAAGAAGTAATAGAAAAGTGTCTTGTATTTACCTCGTTATGGTTATTGGAAACTGTGCCATCTTATAAATATAATGACTCTCTGCATGGTGTTTATTGCAACATGTACCTAATAGTGTAAAATATAGTATTATGGGGAAAAAGTGACTGGTATTTACAGTGTTAAATTAATGGAAAATATGTATATATATATATATATATAACTGGAATTAAAATGGATGTATATTAATAATGTACAAACTATAGTACACTAACCTTGGTTTCCATATAAAGAATTCACCGAATTTCCTCTTGACGAGTGGAATACTAAGTTGCTGGCGGATTACTATCGTAATGCCCCCGGATGGTTTGTCTCTCGGTTATATGCTGAGAATATTGCCTCCAGCAATGTCGGGGTTCTTGTCTCCTGATGTCTCGTGAAGGGGTTCTAATCCTATGTGATGTTCCATTCGTCTTTACTTTAGTTCAGACAACCAGTTCCCATTACTCTGTAAAGTTTTCTGTACTATTTTGCTATGTTCGCTTTCATATTTTGCTTAGCGCAGACAATCCGTCTCCGTCCGTCTTTTGATGTCTGTGCGGTGTTTCTAGTCTCTTTATAATGTCTTCTTTCATATTTATCTTCGTTCAGACTATCGGTCTCCATTAATCCAATATTACTTTGCCTGTACCACGAGAAACGACTCATTCTAACGTTTTATCGCTGATCTGTCTCCGTCCGTCCGTTACGCTCTGTTACTAGGCAAAATAATACATGTGTATTACTGCCGTTGTGTAAACACAACCGAGCCGTATTGGCGACTACTTCTAATTGTCCCTGGATGGTCTGTTGTACGAATGTCTCATTGTTATGTACACATTCAATGCAAAATTGGTTGCTTTCCCATGACTTACGAAGAACGCTGTCTATTGTGGGCAATGGGTTTTCACCATCGACTGCTTTCTCATGCCTTGTGAAATTTATCGACAACTGTTCGGCAATAGGTTTTAAGAATCTAAATGCAGCCTTACTCGCCCCTCGTGACAAAATTATATATTGAGGTTGATTCGTTAATAGTTTATGGGTGTTATGTATGTGACTACACTACATGTAAACAAATAACCCTATGACGTCATTAATTGATAAAAGTATGCAAAAACTAAGCACCAATATAATTATTTCGCTACCAGTTCAAAATACGATGTCCACAGGAAGTGTTTACATGATATGAACACTCTATGGTCACTTATTGAATTATTTTCTGTTCAATTTCGGAATCTTATAAAGCGGGTGCACCACGCGGCCTTCGGCTAGATCCAAAGCAACTCTAGCAACGGATGTAAAGCACACAATTTCAACTTCAGGATTTTTTTTTTCGCTCACAAACGTTCACACGTGTGCTGGATGTAATGAAATGATTTTAAACTGGCTTATCGCCAGATATTCTATAATTTCCCGCTCAAATGCGACATATAACACTCTGGCGCAGGATGCGCCAATGGGTGAAAGTAAAGGCCAGTCTGGCGCACCATACGGCTCTCGGGTTAGAATGAGTTTAAGAAGCCTCGCACCCCTTTACAGCATCTTAAGAAGCCTAGCACATCTTTACAGCATCGTAAGAAGCCTTGCACCCCTTTACAGCATATTAAGAAGCCTCGTATCCCTTCACAACATCTTAAGAATCATCGCACCCCTTTACATCATCTAAGAAGCCCATCACCCCGTTACATTATCTTAAGAAGCATCGCACCCCATTATATTCTAGTTCGATAAATGTACCAGAAAAAAGGCATAATAATATGTTTTGAGAAAGTGTTATTTACACAATTTATTCTCTATCTAATTCATGTTTGCACTGTTCTGTGTTGTACACATGCATTTGGGTTCTGTGTATGCTATAGTATTTATACAGATTCGCCTTAAAAAATTATGTGGCATATCTTGAACCCGCAGTAGGTGGTGTCTTGCAACCCTAGAGGGTGCTTGTTCCCCTGGTTAAGAAACACGGATCTATTTTGTGGAAAACCTGCACATTTCTTCCTCAGTAACCTTCTATGGCCTCATTTTAATCTAGCAAGTATGATTCCGTTTAAATTGTTTCTGGCAATGATAACCTTATTCATATTTTTATTTATGTATTAAATTATTTTTTTTACATCTCTAGATCTCCCATCTTACAGCAACTTGACTAGATGTCATTACTTTCATTCTGATGGTCTCTCTCTCTCTCTCTCTCTCTCTCTCTCTCTCTCTCTCTCTCTCTCTCTCTCACTCTCTCTCTCTCTCTCTCTCTCTCTCTCTCTCTCTCTCTCTCTCTCTCTCTCTCTCTCTCTCTCTCTCTCTCTCTCTCTCTTTCTCTTTCTCTCTCTCTTTCTTTCTTTCTTTCTCTCTCTCTCTCTCTCTCTCTCTCTCTCTCTCTCTCTCTCTCTCTCTCTTTTTTTTCTCTTTCTCTCTCTCTCTCTCTCTCTCTCTCTCTCTCTCTCTCTCTCTCTCTCTCTCTCTCTCTCTCTCTCTCTCTCTCTCTCTCTCTCTCTCTCTCTCTCTCTCTCTCTCTCTCTCTCTCTCTCTTTCTCTCTCTCTCTCTCTCTGTCCCCTTCCACTTCTCCTCTTCTCTTTTTCTGTCAGACTAAAATATTTCGTACATCTGTGAAGAAGTGTCTGTGCTTGCATTGATGGCCTCTGCCGGGACACCATCTGCGCAAGTAGTTTTACCGTCTTTTGGACGCTTTATGGCCTCCACCGTCCATATTCAGTTGTCGACAGTTAACCTTTAACCCTTTCTGCATTTGCTGGATGTCAGGGAGATCTTGCGAAATTGGTCAAGTCAAAAGTTACTCAAACTATTCTTTCAATCTCTCCGTCTTAACATGTGTTGCTAAGCAGGCTTCAAACTTTGTTCGTGTTAGTTCATAATATCATTCCTTCCGTCCTTCTTCCAGTAACCCAAGTGGTCGTCGTCGAGGCACCATGTTGTGTAACGCGTTATTTGTTTCCATTTTATTTTTCTGTCTTGCGCCAGAAATCGTTTATTTGCAAATGTCTTTTGTTTCTGAATAATGTCTGCCCAGCGCGTGTTTGATGTAAGAGTATTTTGTTTCCTGGACTGTCCCTGTAAGTACTATATGAAAAGGCCATTTGTTCTTGACACAAGGTCATACCGCTGACGTCTGCGTGTTCTTACTTTTGTTGGTAGATCTTTATATTTATGACTCTGCTACCTGCTTTATGATGTTCCGCGCATCGTCATTTGTGACAAAGTCCTGGTATGACATTCCAATTATCGCTTTGAAACATTTTGTGTTTCCATTGCTTGTATTTTTCGTTACAGTTCGGCATTTAATGTCCATGCTTCACACACATACATAAATACGGAGATAATTATTGTCTGCCAGTATTATGCTTTTTGTTTTGGTGCTTATATTTTGATCATTCTAAATAGGTTTCAGTTTAGCTAGAATTGCAGATTTGTATTTTGTCCGTGGATAAACAAGACATGGAAAGATATTGAGCTGATGGAACGGGACAGGAAGACTTGGGTTAAGTTTGTTGAAGGCCTATGCTCCTTGGGGAACGATGAAAGAAATATATCTCGTCTATGCTATTACTTCTACTATTTTTGTCCCGTCCTCATTATTGTCAGTTTCCAGATATTTCAATTGAGTCACTGCCTCTAGGCTTTGTCCGTTAGTTTTCATGGTTCTTTTGATTCCTTCATTATTGTTTGAAATTAGCTGGATCTTGTCTGTATTGATCTCCACGCCGTATTTTCCGGAGATGACACCTAGCCGGGCTATTAGTTCATGTAGCTCTCGTCCGTCTCCAGCCAGTGCATCGATATAATCTGAAAATCGAAGGTTTGTGACACAGCTTTCTCCCATGTGACGTTCCTAACCGTGTTGAGTAATTCTTCTTGCAGAAGAAAACTGTGGTAAAGTAGTAACAGAAATGCTTCACTGTGTGGTCAAGCAAATGTTGTGAAGGCAAGTGTGTTCAGTCCAGTGTACTTCCCCGGGGGTCTCTGAAGAGACAAAGAATGAATGGGACTACTGCGGTATCAAGCATGTCGTACACGGCGACTAATAGGGGGTGGTACATGAGGCTGCCAACATCTTCATATAAAACAAATTACAAAGAAAATGCTGCAAGTGCATGTGGATGCTTTGTGCAGGTGTTCTTAAAGGGGACCAGCCACAGTGGTGGCAACATGCTCCGTAAGAAGCGCAAAGGAAAATGGTGATGATGATGAAGTATATTCAGGAAGAATTAAACTCCTTAAAACATTATACTATCTATTTATCATCATAATGGTTTTGCCAGTGAAACATTATACTATCTGTTTATCAAATACTTTTGCCAGTGTGTCACGTGTTGTCTCCCTTGCTCTGCAGTCTTCTTCTTCTTTGATCCTTAGCCGCCGACCGTCAAAGCAGCCAGTGGCATTACGCCTGGTGGCGTCTTGTAGGGCAACAACAAATTGATTCCACTTTGCTCGGTCGGCGGCCATCCTTCGTACAGTGCCCCAACTCTGGTTCATTCTTTGCATCTCAGCCTCCACAGTCCTCCGCCAAGTTGTTTTTGGTCGGCCTCTCTTTCGTTTTCCCTTTCGTTTTCCTTCAGGGGTCCATAGCATAGCTGTTCTTGTGATGGCATCGGGGTCTCTTCTGAGGACATGGCCAACCCAGCTCCAGCGTCTGCCAGCTATGATGGTGTGCATGTCCTTTTACTTGCTCCGAGTAAGCAGATCTTGGTTAGTGATGGTATTCGGCCAAAAGATTCGGAGAATTTTTCTTAGGCATGTTGTGTGAAAAGAGGACAATTTCGACATTTCCTTCTCTGTAACTCTCCAGCTCTCTGCGCCATAGAGAAGCACAGAAATCACACAGCTCTGATATAATCCTAATTTTGTGCTTGTGCTGTACTGAGTGTGTCCTCTAGATTAGTCTCTTATGGATGGTGTCCAGAGTTGATTACTGGTAACTAGTTCCAGAAACTGAGAGAAAATAGAAAATCTTATCTCTCTTAAGATTTATATCTCCTGATGTAAGCATCAGGCGACCTCCACTTTCTCCACCATTTCATCCTCCTCTGAATTTTACCCGATGCCCATGAGCATTAAATCTTAGACGCTCGAGTCAGGTGAAAGTGGGTTCGGAAGAAGACAAATGCATCACTTTCATACATATACGTTGCCCGGCTTTTTTTTTCCTAGTAACTGTTTAGGAAACTTAGCAAATGTAAAAATCAAACAATCAAACTATAATATTTTAACATTCGAGTGAAAATGAATTTTTGTTTAAATTAACGACTGCTCCTTTAAGTGACTACCCTCGGGCCATGTTTACAGTAATTGCAAATTGCTTTTTTAGTAACTGTTTAGGAAACTTATGAAATGTCAAAATCAGACTATAATATTTTGATATTCGAGTGAAAATGAATTTTCGTTTACTTTAATGACTAATGGTTTAATGTGACTATCCTCATTCCTTGTTTACAGCAATTGCAAATACGATCCGCACAAAATACTGTTATTCCTTATGGTTCCACCAGAAACGTGATTTCACTTTGTTTCCGAGTTTTACCAGAATACTATTATTTCTTATGATAGAATCGCAAAAGTAATTTTATTCTGCTCCCGTGTTTTAGCAAGAAACAAATTAATAAGACACAATTTCCCTTTCCGACCTGGCGCACCAAGAAAGAATAGTCCAACTCATCCTTTTTTAACGTTCTTACTACTGTTTTTCGTAGCACGTTCTTTTCAAACATATATACATTATTGCTTGTAAAAAAAAACATGATTATTATTTTCTGTCATTCATACTTCAAATATAAAAGACACAGTGATTGTATTGAGCTGTATATTTTAAATAGATGTTTCTCATTTCGATGAGACACGACCCATTCAACCGAAACATACGGATAACGCCTGTTATATTAGCACGTCTAAATAAAGAAGATCTTTCATTTTGGTGTATTGTTTAGCTCTGAGCTAGTTTATTTTTATTAAGGACCAAAAATAAAATAAAACTTAAATGTTGCCTTATTTTGACGAGGCGCACCCCGTTTGAGATTGGCACATGTACAATTATAGAAGTTCCTTCGGTCCAGCAATGTGAGATAAAGACGCTTTCCTTTTATAAAAAGATATTGCTGTCTGTTTCAGTTATGAAGTGCTTAGTCTTCGAAAAACTATGTAATATTTGGTAAATAAACAGAAACTGCTTGGTAAAATGTAATTAAATGTGATATAAACAGTAATAATAACTTAAATACTACATCAAAGTAGTTTTAGTAATTTTTTTTTAATTTTCACATAAAGCGTTAGTGTCTGTTTAAATAATTTAAATTGTTATGTAAAATAAAGAAATGTAGAGTTGTAAATTACGACCTTTTAATAATAATTTTATCATTTTGATTGTATCCCTTGATTCATAATTTTACCATTTGGATTGCTTCCCATGATTCAGATAGACACTGTTTACGATCCTATTTTACGCATAGAAAAATATCAGTAGAAACCAA
Source organism: Oreohelix idahoensis (assembly GCA_024509875.1). Taxonomy (NCBI): domain Eukaryota; kingdom Metazoa; phylum Mollusca; class Gastropoda; order Stylommatophora; family Oreohelicidae; genus Oreohelix; species Oreohelix idahoensis. Next base: position 756,989 of record JAMPIV010014044.1, on the reverse strand, counting down.
ATTATGTTACCTGGCAACATATGACAAAATTCTTACATTTAAACGGTTCGTCAACGATCATAACTATTTAATAATTTTGTTTTCTGCAACAACTAAAGTTTTTACTAATTTTAACTTAAAAATAATTGCAGCGGCAAAAAAGCGACTATCGAGTGAGTTGATACAGCTGTTTTACAATTTAAATTCGTTTGACCACGTATTTTAAAAATGCTGTTAAAAAAATACTTTACACCATCATGATAATTATTGGCATGACCATATGAGGTTATTGACATCACTGGAAACGAGTATGTTATTTCTCCTGTCCTAATACTTCAAAATTGTTAAGAGACCTTGCCTGCAATCATTACGTGATATATCCGATGTCCAGATTGTTAAAATCAAGATAAACTTGAATGTTGCATTTTTCTGCTAGTCATGCCCGCGTAGTCATTCGTTATCTTAACACCACTATTCCTTGCTAATCCGACCACATGTTTGTTGGTCGCATCCCAGGCATGACTGAAGAAATATACTCGTTTCTATCAATAGCCCATCTGTCTAAACAATAAGCCGGTGAAAAACGGTAAACCAATGTTGATTTAATCGTATTGTCCCGCCTGGCTAATCGTTGACTGTCCACAATCAAAGAATAACATGTCATGTGCGGTCAAATCAAAAACGTGTGTGTGTTGTCGGTAAGTCATAATGGTTTTTTTCCAGTGAAATTTTATACTATATGTTAGTCATAACACTTTTTTCCGGTAAAACATAATACTATCTGTTTGTCGTACTACTTTTGCCAGGGGGACATTATACTATATATTTATAATAATACTCTTGCCAGTGAAGTATATACTATTTGTTTGTCATAATACTTTTGCCAGTGAGTCATTATACTATTTGTTTGTTAAAATACTTTTGCCAGTAAAACATTGTACTATCTGTTTGTTCTAATGGTTTTGCCAGTGAAAGATTATACTACCTGTTTGTCATACCACTTTTGCCATTAAAACTTTATAATATCTGTTTGTCATACCACTTTTGCCAATGAAGCATTATACTACCTGTTTGTCATACCACTTTTGCCATTAAAACATTATATTATCTGTTTGTCATATCACTTTTACCAGTTAAATAGTATCTTCTTCTTCCATCCTTAGCCATCAACCGGCAAAGCAGTATGTGGCCAGTACGCCTAGTGGCGTCTTAGGGCAACAACAAATTGATCAATCTATCGCTGTTTCCACCACGCCTAGTGGCGTCTTTGTGGAACAAAAACAGACCAAACAATCTATCATTGTTTCCGTAATCAGATTGGTTGGCAAGCAGGTGATCAGCCCACTGTGCGAAGTTTTTACGGGATGGGGTAAACAGCCCCATGCCCCTACCCTCCTTAGTCGCTTTTTACGACATGCGTGGTAGGGTGCAGTGTTACTATTCTTTGCTCCCCTTTCGGGCCCCGGTAACACACGGGTGTTAAATAGTATACTGCATGTTTATCATAATACTTGCCAGTGAAAGATTATATTCCTGTTTGTCATACCACTTTTGCCAGTAAAACATTATACTACCTGTTTGTCATACCACTTTTACCAGTAAAATATTATACTGCATGCTTATCATAATACTTGCCAGTGAAAGATTATACTACCTGTTTGTCATACCACTTTTGCCAGTAAAATATTATACTACCTATTTGTCATGTCGGCGTCTGTGGCCTAATGGATATGAACGCAGTTTCATAATCCAGATATACCAGGTTCGAAACCTGCTGCAGGCGGTTTCGTAGCAGATCGCTTTGTGTGGATTTTTAACAATGGTATAAGCGCCGTACCGTTCAGAAAGCAATGGCAAACTACTGAATGAAAAAAATTGCCTAGAAAAATCACAAACAGCCAATAAAAGCTGGGGTTGATTGCCACGTCCTGTAAATGAAAAGCAACTAACTGTTTTAACCTGTTTGTCATACCACTTTTACCAGTGAAATATTATACTTCATGCTTATCATAATACTTTCCAGTGACAGATTATACTACCTGTTTGTCACAATGGTTTGGTTTCGGTGAAAGCAGAAGTAAATCTTCTTGAAGTTGGACGATCCTCCTACATAAGTCATGGACTGGCATGTCACGCTGTTTATCCATTGCATGCATCGAACGGGGATAATGCTTCTAATTCTCATTCCCACGTACTTGATGCATCAGAAGCACTAGATTTTATATAGGGAAAAAAAACACAGCGGGGAGTTATTGAAACATTTATGTGAACTGATTAGAGAAGGCAGACCTTTCGCCCATGCTCTTAGGAAAATGTGCAGGGGGGGTCGTCGTCCACATGTGACCTCACGCAATAATAGCCATTTTTAAAAACTCTCCTCCCCCCTTGTCACATTTCAGACACAACCCCACACCTCTTCTTATGTGACGTCACAAATCTCCTTCCCCCCCCCCCCCCCCCCCCAATTGTTTTGTAATACTGAAAAAAAAAAAAGAACGTAATCGAATGTAAATTAGTTAACGAGTGCAGACAAAATAGCAATCTTTGAAGTAAAATAGCGTTTAATTTACCAGGCTTTTACGAAAATTGTTGCGCTGGTTAATTGTTTCTAAATTTATGAAAAATGTCGCTTATTGTGGCGGGTTGTCTCCCCAGCTCTGCATTAGTGGTCCAACAGTGGCTAAACTCCAGTAAAGGATGAGGGTTTTAAAAAGTATCAACCTACGCTGAAGATTATTCTTAAGAGCGATGCTTCTGTTTAAGGGAGCCTCACAGGAATTTTACAGAATCGCATGTATAACAACTGAGATCATCTAAGCCGGCTATAAACTTATTATTCTCCGCTTCTTCTGTGAGGAAAGGTTTCAACTCGTATTTCTGAGCTTCCTGCTTAAGGTGATTCAGCAAATGTTAATTTACTAGCTCTGTGTATTTAAAAATAAAACCCGAGTCATACGGGTGCAAATTCACTCAATAATGATTAATTCAACCATAGATTTATATTTACAGATAAACAGATTTAATCATCAGTTATTGGTTTAACAAGGTAAAATAAATAAAGTTATTTTGACAATGGAAAGAAACTACAAGGGGATTGACATAAGTCTTGGGCCTGACCATGACGAACATGTCACAGAGAGCTGAAATTTTGTATAATGTTTATTCCGTTTCAATATAGCCACCGTCTGAATTGACACACTTCTGCCATCTCTGCTTGACCTTGAAAAGACCTTGGGAGTAAAACACCCAATTTTTCAAACTAAACCAGTCATCACATGCCAGTACAACCTCTTAATCGATGTCAAAATGATTTCCTTTTAGCTGTTTTTTAAGATTTGGGAATAGAAAAAAGTCTGATGGAGCCAAATCTGGAGAATATGGTGGGTGTGGAAGAATTTCAATATTCAAATCGTTGGCTGCTAGCTGCACAAGCCGTGCTTTGTGAGAGGGCGCGTTGTCTTGAAGCAAAGGAAGATTTTGAGTGCGCGTTATCCCTCGTTTCCTGGTCACAACCTTTCTTAGTTTGGTGAGAAGATCTGCATAGTACTGTCCATTAACTGTGTTGCCACGAGGCAGATAATCTTTCAAAAGGACACCTTTGCCCTCCCAAAAAACAGTCAGCATCACTTTTCCTGCAGATTTCTGCGCTCTCGGCTTGACAGGTGTTGGGGAGCCCGGGGTTTTCCATTGTATGCTGGCAATTTTGGATTCGGGGTCATAATGGTGTACCCAAGTCTCATCTACTGTCACCATGGTCTCCAAAATTTTTTTTTGACTGACACTTTTTGAGCAACTGTTGACAGCAATTTACCCTAGTTTGCTTCTGTTCACGTGTCAACAGTCGCGGAACCCAGCGTGCACACACTTTTCTCATGTTCAGTCTGTTGCGTAAAATTCTGTAAACTGTTCTTTCATTTAGTTTTACTCTACTAGCTATCTCCACAATTGTCATTTTTCGATCCTGGTCAATGATTTTCTTCACTCTTGTTGCATTTTCATCGTTGCACTCTGAGGCTGGTTTACCAGATCTTGGCAGATCAGCAACATTTGAGCGGCCGCACTTAAACTGTTGACACCAGTTTTTTTTACCGAAGTATATGAAGGACAAGAATCACGAAACACTGGTTCCATCTCCCTGTGTATTTCTGTAGATGTTTTTCCCTGAAACATCAGAAATTTTATCACAGCTCTGGCCTCCTTCTTTTCCATTGTTTTGTGAAATCTTTGGAGCTGCAGATCCGTTCAATATGGTACATTGCACCGTGCACCGTATCGGGAAAACCCGTTGAAGAAACAAACGCGTACTTTACACATTCAGTGCAAATATGTTGAACTTTAAATGTGCCAAGTTTCATCTTCCTCCTGTGACTCCTTCACGGTCAGGCCCAAGACTTATGTCAATCCCCTTGTATTACCCTTTATCATCACATGATGATTTGGGCGGAAAATTTACAGAGTTAATATGCTGTGACATTGCTTTTGTACTTATCTGACCAGGTGTTGACAATGATTTGTCGATGATTTCGGGTTAAGTTACTGCTGGTCCCCAGAGGCTTTTTGGACTATTCCATCTCTTCAGGAGTCAAATACTGTGGCAGCAGCACATCCCTTGCGGCAAGACCGGGGCAACTACTTAGGTTGTCAAGTCAAGCATCTTCAAGATCCGTCTGATGCAGACGTCTAGCGTCGACCTGCTGACAACTTGTACCACAAACCTCTGCTATTTCACTATTTCATCTTACTCAGAAATTTTCTCCTATCCCTGAGCATTGCATTTGGACACATTGAGTCTGATGAAAGTGCTTTTGGACAGCGGAAGATGATAATGGAAACATTGTATGCATACATATTTATACATGTAAAACTTACAAAAATGTTGGTATAATAAATATTTACCATGATAACATCATCTACTCTCTGCTCCCTATGGAGCCTGGGGCTAACTCTGCTATTGTTTCCTTCTGAGGAAACTCGCACGAAGTAGTCACCAGCTCTTGCAATGGTGGTTCATGGGGCAAGTCATTTTACACGATGAGGTTGCCATCCTCATATGCAACTGTACATCCAGAAGCTGTTTTTATATGTCAACTGCAAAATATAAAATGTACATAAAACAGCTTACCCCGATATCTGGCGAATTTTTTTTTGCACAGAAAACGTCCGAATATTGTCGGGCAACTGTTTTAAGATGCTGCCTTTCAGGTGGTTAGGGTTAATGAGTATACTCCCAACTATTCACGTTATAGGCAGGTTCCGAGGACTCGTGACTTCCAGTACTATAATTAAGGCTTTATCCTTTCTAATTTTAGAAGATCATCTATTGTTCGGTTCTTTACTGGAATCATGATTCTATTCGGTATCGTGGCTGTCTGAGATTTCTACTTGACGAGATGTAAATACAGTGAAGTAGTCTTACTATGCTGTAAGTTTTAAGCGAAATTTGGATCCAACGTACATATTCCATCGTTGAGGGAAGCTCCAATCAGAAGTAGTTTATTTTAGCATGTTAATGCCAACCACTTGCAAATATGCATCTGATTTTGGAAGGGGTTTCCCCCACCCTCATGTGGAACATTACTGCATGACACATAAGATATTCCCCTGACAGGCAATTTGAAACTTATCTGACCGTCCTTCATGACCATATAAGGTCTTGCCACGTCCGTGTCGCCTGTCATGTTTACCAAATTCACCACATCACAGGCCTATCAATGATAATATCCTCTAAGATGTTACTATCTCATAGTTGATTATTAAAATGAAGTCAGTCTGCCGGAAGTGTTATATTATTCCTCGTACCTCAATCTTTAACAAGATTGTAATCTTCCGAGATCCCAGTTTCTCCGTGCCTTCCCAGCTGGTTATGTCTGCAAGATTAGTACATTATATAAAATTTTCGTCTGAGATCTAGATTAGAGAACTGAAACAACATGGTTTCGTGGAATTTTTTGTCGGCCATGTTCACGAATCAAGCTGTCGTCGAGTACCTTCTCCGACACAGGTCTGGGATTAACAGTAAGAATTTCGCTAAATGTAGACTCTTAATCCGCATGGTTAGCTATTAAACAAACATCCACGTCGACTTCGCTGCAAAACAGGTCCTGTAGTCAGGTATCCGTAGGGAGTAACAAGAACTTTTGACTTTTCCGATCCCCTAGGTTACGAGTGTTCTCTCTTTTTTTTCCTTGTGCCAGGTAGTGAAAGGTACATATCTTTTTTCAGTTGCATTGTATCTCCATTCAGGGCGGGGGTGATGTTTGTGGTAGCAATTGTTTCCGCAGGTCTGCTAGGGCCAGGCATTCCAGGAGGTGGTGTTCAGCTGTTTCTTCCTTCTGCCTGTTACAATGGTTGCAGTATGGCGCATGGTCTGAGGTCACTCTGTGCAAATGCTTGTTGAGAGGTACGTGTCTTGTTCTCAATCTGAAGACTGTACTCTGGTCTCTGCGGCTTAAGTTGTTCATACTATCTCTGGGGTTTGGCTGAGACATTTCTGCATACAGTGCTCTTGCAGTTGAGCCGGTTGCCCAGCGGTCCATCCACTGCTGTTTGCTGGTGTTGTGTATCATGTATTTTGGGGTTCTTAAGTTGGTGGGAATGTTTGGTTGCAGCATACTTGCTCCTTTCTTTGCGAGTTTGTCAGCACTCTCATTGCATTGGATGCCTATATGGCCTGGTATCCACTGTAGAGTTGTGTTGATTCCATAACAGGCAGGTTCATTGATTTCTTTGAGCATGTTAGCTGTGATTTTTTCGACTGTTGGGATCCAATTTTCAAGGGCTTGCATGACAGATAGCGAGTCAGAGAAGAGGACTAGGTTTTTTGAACGTGCTGTTTTGTCTTTGTCTTTGTATCTTGCAATGATGAACGACAAGGCTTCCATCGTGGCTTGAATCTCAGCATCGTACTTTGAGCAGTATGACCCACAAGGTGCAGACAGCTGGCATGTCGTCCTATCTGGAAATATTATGAGAGAGCCATATCCTGCATTTATGGTGGCCTTGAAAGCTGACTCGTCAGTGTACACATGGATCCAGTCTGTAGGGTAGGAGTCGATGGGTTCCATTGCACAGAGTTTTAGGGTGTTAGGGTCTGTTGACTTGTTTAGTGAGTGGTCAAGGAGTTTGATTTTTATCTGCGGCAGTATATGGATTGTATTTGGTGGACTGTCAGACACTTTTCTTAATTCTTCTCTGTTTTCTGGTAGATGGTGTCTTGTATTTAATTCTTCCGCAATGAGTATTGGACATTTGTGTTTCAGTCTTGATTTTTGTGTCCATTTGTCTATTTGTTCCCTGTTTGGGTGGTTTAGAGGGAAACATCTATATCTTTCTTAATCTCTCTCTGCGGCTAGGGGCAAGTGTCATCCACTAGTCCATATGACAAGGTCGTCAGCAAACATGGCTTTGCGGACATTTAGCAAGTCTGGTAGGTCATTTATAAAGATCAGGAACAATGTGCAACTAAGGGCTGAGTCTTGAGGGAGAACGCCTTCAAGAGTACTTTTTGATGACAGTCTTTGATTTACTTGTGTTTGTATAGTTCTGTCGCTCAGGTAGCTCTTGGTCCATTGGTACATTTTCTCGTGTATGTCCGTGTTCTGCATCTTTAAAAGTAAGCCTTCCCTCCAAACTTTGTCATATGCTTGTTGGAAGTCTACGAAGACAGCAACGGAACTTTTTCCTTGCTGGAAACTGTCTTTCACATTTTGGGTAAGAAGGAAGAGTTGGTCTTTGGTTCTGTCTTTCACATTTTGGGTAAGAAGGAAGAGTTGGTCTTTGGTTCTTGATCCTTTTTTTAAGCTTGCTTGAAAGTAGTTGAGAGAGTCTGTTGTTCAACATTCGTTCTGCCAGTCTGCTGATGTTGGAAATCAGCGAGATTGGCCTGAAACTTTTTGGATCATCTTCAGGCTTTCCCTTTTTTAAAATGGGCCTGACAATGGCTGTCTTCCAGGATTTTGGTAGTTTACCACTCTGCCAGGTTTTTATTAATCAGGTTTAGCAGTAACAAGAAATGATAAATAACCTTGGTCGATGAGAGCGAAAAAGTGTGATAATGTGCGGTTGAGAATAAAGAAAAAGAAAGCACGAGAGAGGGATGAAGTAAGTCACAGGAAAAGGTAACTTTGTAATATGTGATTCGTCACAGACAGATAAGATATTGCCCCTCACTTGTTATTCTCAAGATCATCTCAATGACTATATAAGGTCTTGCCACTTCCGTGTTACTTGTCATGTTTACCAAAATCACTACATCACCGATCTGTCCTAATTATTACGTCTGGTAAATCTCTACCAAGGTGTTATGTTCTCATAGTTGTTTATTACAACAAAATCTAGGCGGAAACGATTATATCACTCTCCGTACCTTAATCTCTATCAAGATTGTTATCTTTAGACATCCCAGTTTCTCCAACCCTTTCCAGTTGGTCGTGTCTATACAAAACGTGATTATGGGCCGGTTATTTACGCAAGTCATGTTTCCGAAGTAACACCTAATCTAACAATTTAAAAAAAAAATCAGTTAAAAGTTATAACAATTATTCGATATTTCAGTTGAAATTAATTATAATGTTAATATAAGTCGTTCACGGGGGAGTTGTTAACTGTTACGGAGAAAAATTAGACTGAACGGAGGTTACAAAATCTATTTTGTTCCCTCATAATTCATGAAAGAAGCGATCCTTACTCGCATTTTTGGGACGCCACTTGTCCTCCAGCCTCCCCCTGTCCTCCCCTTCATTCTATCCTCACACTTCGTCACAACATTTTGGAAATTGCCCCTCCTCTTACAGCGTGACGTTATATGTGGACGACCCCTAGCCGAAAAGACTGAAAAATGAGACAGCTATAAGAAAAGGCTGACTGATCAGTGAAGTTCAGATTTATTTTAGAGCCGACAAAAGATATAAAGGACGTTAGAACAGTCCAGCTGTGTATTAATTTTCAGACTGTGAATAAGTCCGTAAAAGGCAGACGTTTGACGAAACACACAAAGATATATACAAGGGAAATTAACCAGCCAAAACATAGCGGAGAGATAGTTATGAAATACTATTTCTGCTGCATGTCATGATGATGGTACCAATTCTCCTGTGGTCATATCATTCATTTCCATTTCCCTTCAGAAGTAAATCAGTGACCCGCATATAGTGGTACGAAAGCACAGACGCTTCTTTTATGATGAGCGTTGATGCTTCTCGGGCTAAATAATATAAATATACGATGGAGATACTTATTCAAACTTACCCGAAATACAAATGGGAAAAATTCGAGATATTTTTTTTTTGGGGGGGGGGGGGGGGGGGGGTGGGGGGGGGGGAGGGGGGAAAGAGAATGCCTATTTATGAAAGACCCGCGCCGTGGGAAGATATGGGAAGAAATGCGCGTTATTTTAGTAGCCATGCAATTTAGTTTCTATGCCGCAATGCGCGCGGCTTTACCGAAAATGCACAATGAAAAGATTGCAAGTTGGTGGGGATTTGTTATGGGACAAGACAAAGAAAATCAGGATATTCGAATATATCCCTAAGCCTCTCTTTACTCGTGGCCATGCTCAGTTTTATGTGGTTTTTTCCAGAGTCAAAAGTTTTCATTGTGTTAAAGTTTTTGGTGAACAAATTAAATATAACTATTGTATTTAAGACAGTTTCAGCTGCAACAACAAGTATTCATTGGATCGCACGATGTTTTACGGGGCTTTCCTTGTCCGTTATTTAGCTTGCTCCTCAAGGGATGATCGACATCGCACATTTGTTTTCTGCTAGTGTCTGCAAAATGCATTTATCTTCTTATTAGCGGAAGATTGTACATGGAATTTTGTTGCAGTGTATGCAACAGCTGCATCCGGGTTACAGACCTAATTCCCGCAGTTACTGGGAAAACGGATGTCACCAGCTGGCCGTTGCTGGCAATTCTCATGCTCGTTTTTTCCCAGAATATTTGTGAGTGTGTGTGTGTGTGGTTTTTTTTTTAAAATTAATCTTACAAACTTTAAAAATGATGCCCTAATTACCTATATCCGCATGCGCGCGTAAGCACTGCTCAGAGTGGGAGAAAAAAAGAATGTAAAACTGAAGTTCCAGTTTGAAAATGTAGCAGCGTGCTTTAATTGAAGAACATATTTAGGTGAACTTAACTCTCGTTAGAGAGAGACCCATGTGGGCGATACTGTGCGCCTGCCTCCACTAGTCTTCTGCTTGTGGCACGCAATCTCGTTGTCTGAATGCCTTCTAGCCGTTGCCCCAACTTCACATAAGCAAATGATTTAAATTCCTGGAGATAAGCAAATGGGTTAAATTCCTTAAGAGAGGTCCACCCCTGTTAAAAGATTGAAGTTAAGGGGAAAAAACATGTTTCAACGACTAACTTTTAGTGTTGTTTCCAAATGTAATGTAATTTTTTCTTTTTAAACATATATTCTGTTTCATGTAATAAACGTGGATGGCCAGGTATAATTCAGGAATTCTTCAAAAAAATTAATACAAAATTTGTGAACAGTATCAGCCAGTCAATACCTTTAGCTCCCCAAATAGCTTAGGCTTTCAACAAACACGTGCAAAGTCTTCCAGTCACGTGCCATTAGCTCATGTTCTGTCCACGTCGTCCTCATCATGTTCACTTCTGTCTCCCAGTTCTCACATCCGTGTGTTCTGGGTCTACCCCTGTCCCTCTTTCACTGGTGATTCCAGAACAAGGAGAGCCTTGTAATACTATAACAGGTTTCATCAGTGTGTGTCCTATCCATCTCCAGCGTCATCATCTCATCTCTTGTTCCACTGGCACTTGTCAGCTTCTTGTCATCAGTTCCACACTGGTGATCTTGTGATACCATTTCAATCCGTTTATTCTACGCAAGCACCCATTTATGAATGTCTGTAGCTTTTTGGTTGTTGTTTCTGTTGTTCATCACATTTCAGAGCCATATAATAGTACTGACTTGACAGAGCCATTTAATAGTACTGACTTGACAGAGCCATATAATAGTACTGCCTTGACAGAGCCATATAATAGTACTGACTTGACAGAGCCATATAATAGTACTGACTTGACAGAGCCATATAATAGTACTGACTTGACAGAGCCATATAATAGTACTGACTTGACAGAGCCATATAATAGTACTGACTTGACAGAGCCATATAATAGTACTGACTTGACAGAGCCATATAATAGTACTGACTTGACAGAGACATATAATAGGACTGACTTGACAGAGCCATATAATAGTACTGACTTGACAGAGCCATATAATAGTACTGACTTGACAGAGCCATATAATAGTACTGACTTGACAGAGCCATATAATAGTACTGACTTGACAGAGCCATATAATAGTACTGACTTGACAGAGCCATATAATAGTACTGACTTGACAGAGCCATATAATAGTACTGACTTGACATTTGAGTTGAAGATTCAATTTTTGTGTCGGACTTGATTTCCCATGATATTTAATTTTCTCAGGGCAGTGACAGCTCCTCTTGTTTTGTTTTTTTGTATTCTTATTTTGATTTCATTGTCTGTCTGTCTAACTTTATCTATATTGCTGCGAAGATATGTGTATGATTCTACATCTTGTCGTGATATTTTCTACTGCTAACCCTTTATATTCTGAGGTGAAATGTTTGGAACGATTGCGAGGTATCTAGAGCAGTTCCCATAGATGACCTTTCTATCAATACTAAGGCATTTCTTCTTCTTCGTTCACCCTCAGACGTCACCTTGAATATGTTCATAGACAGCAGTGGTCAGTCTGAGGCTGTTGACATCTCCATAGAGCTTGTCTAGGAATGGTACTGGTGACGGCCATATGCGCTTTCTCTGTTCCTCATATGTGGGGCACCTTTGAAGTAGATGTTCAGCAGTCATTATATCAGTGCCACAGTTACTCTCATCAATAGTTTCTATCTTTTAACTTGTTGAATAGATGGTATCCCAATCTGTTATGACCTGTGCGAAGTCTGAAGCAGGAATTTAACACATAGTCCATTTACATAGAACCATCAGCATACTTGAAAGTTCCTAACGTCTCAGTGATGGCCATTATTTTTACAACTACTTGGAACAACCATCATCATCATTTTTTCTTTGCGCTCATGGCATGGAGCCACCACTGTAGCTGGTCCCCTTGCAGAAAGCCTGCACCAAACATTCACATACTCTCGCAGCAGTGGTTTATGTGGACATTTATTTTACATTATGAAATTGCCAGCCCCATACACTGTCTCATATTAGTCATATTTTATGAGTTGCCTGAGGGTGTAGTCGCTCTATTCTTTTTTTAAAAATCTCTTTAGAGACTCCGCAGGAACGACATAGGGGCACTTGGCACAGTGCTATGTAGGCTATTCGTCTGTGCACCGTTTGCCAATATCAGACTGTTCCTTGTCGTTTAAAATCTGGTCTTTAAAAAAAAAAAAAATTAATTTCTTCACCTAGCCCGTGTTGAAAACATAAAACGAACATTACAATTTATGAGAAAATCAAGTTTATGTTTAACGTAGCTCCAAACTAACCTCTGCCAAAAAAAAAAAAAAAAAAACACCATTTGCAAACTCGTGAGAAACAAGAAACGATTTAATATTATTTCCAGATTTCTAACTTCCAAATCAGGGCTCTTCTGGACTACAGTATTCAGTGATGCCAAGTTAGAAAAGACCCAAAAAGAGGGTGGTTGGGGGCGATCACTAAATACAGGGGATTTCAATCCTTGCTGAATGATACAAATTCGCGTTTGGTATTAGTAGACTTTCTATGTGTTTAGTATTAGTAGACTTTCTATGTGTTTAGAATAACAAAGGAGCAAATTGAACTGTTGTACGAGTATCGAGAGAATATCAGCTGTTTTTTTTAATAGGCTTTGAAGAAAGCGTGGCTTGAGAATGTGAGCTAGTGTGAGCTGATCATATTCTAGCACGGTCTGGGAATTTGGATCAATGTGAAATGAGTATATGACCTAGCGAGGTCTGGGAATTTGGATCATTAGCTGCATTGTTTCCATTATAGAAATCCTCTATTCTAACTTTACATGCAGTATTGGTTTGAGCAACCTAACTTTCGAGGTGAAGACAGGAGTACGACAGGGATGCCCCTTATCAACAGCTTTATTTTTGACAGTCATAGACTGGGTGATGCGCCAGACAACACAGGGCAGTCCAAGAGGAATAAGATGGACAATGTTTTCTACACTGGAAGACCTGGAATATACAGATGGCATTGCACTACTCGCACACTCACATCAACACATCGAAGAAAAAACCGATAGACTGAATAAGTATAGCCAGCAGGTGGGTCTAAACATCAATCTGAAGAAGACAGAGGTCATGACACTCAATGTAGGCAATCCTGAGCCAATTTTTTTATTTCTCGTACGCCCGCTGTTACTCGAGGCGAAATCTCAGATTAGTATGTTTAACCTGAGACTGATTTTACGTGAGTATCCCTTTTTTCTTGCACAGAGACAGGTGTCCCTCTCCATTCAGGCAGATACTCGCCGATTTCGGAGGTACCCATTAGAGCTGGGTCGGCTCAGGATCCGCCAGTCCCTGGTCGACGATACTTCTTCAAATGTACTCGCCAGGTCTCGAGTTAATCCAGTCCAAATCCCGGTCGACGAAAAATCTTCAAATGTCCTCGCCCGGGTTTGATCCTGGGTCACCCGGTCGCCAGCGCAGTGTGGTAACCACTACGCTAGCGCGGCTCCCTAATCCTGAGCCAATAACAATAAGGAACCAGAAGCTAGAACAGACAGGTTGTTGAAGGCGATCTTCTCTGTTGTTCTGGAACATTCAATTTGACAACAATGTTCCATATAATGTCAATAAAGTGGTTATAAATTCTGGCCATGTTAGTTGAGTTCTTATATGGTTTCATTCAAGATTTTCATCGTGTCAATTGGTGTTGCTTTACGCGAATGCGGGGTGGGGTAGAAAAACGTGTGAGCAAACATTTGAAAGTTGCAATTATATTGAACTTGTAATTCCATTGACGTGATAAGTCGGTTCATTGAGTCCATACATTTATTCACAGTGATACATACATGATGATCAATTCCAATAGGGGTAGAACGTAAGTCCATATAAGTCATGCATAAATTAATCAACAACGTAGACTGCTGGTTATGTGTCAATGTCCGTTATGAGGATACAATGCAGTATTGTCGTCAGAACATCACAGCTATATGCACGAGCAGATAGACATGGCTACCTGCCGACAGTGAGACTGCGAGTCTGAATATATTCATACGAATTTGACGATTATTCTTCTCCTTCTGAGAATTCTAGTTAAATACTAACCTCCATATATTTCCCTCTCATATTGAGTTCTAGGACTGACCCTGGTCCATCAAAAATACACATATAAATGGCTATATCATGCCATTGAACTGGAAGGTTAGAAAAAACGCAGCTATTCAGCTTGGCGGTCAAGTAACAAAGGGTAGCGTTTCTTAGTTACCGACTGTGTCCTAAACAACGCTATACACGTCATAATCGATCGTGTATGAAGCGTTCAGTAATTGAAACATCTATCGCAATATATTAAATGTCTTAACCTTTACAATTGCACGTCTGGTAACCTTTAGCAGACGGCGTTAATATCATATACCGTAACAATTCCCTGTACACCGGGGAAAAAAAAAATCGATAGATTTTTTTTCAATATCTATCCGACTTAACAATTTTTCAAAAAAAAAAATTTAACACAATTGTGACATATGGCCGACGATGTTCTGAGTAGAACCGTGTTGCGGTCATGTCAACTAACTATTTGTCATAGTCATCTAACATAAATCACATTATATATCAATATTATACATATTATTATATCAACTAAATAAATGTCCAATGTTAATAGTGAATGATAAAATTAAATTAAAGTAAGGTCTGTCGTATTAGTATGTCATATAGGAATTAATTTGACTAATTAAAATTAAATTAATTAATTAAATTAAGAGTTAAATTATTAAGGTTCTAATGTAACGCGATGTTATGAGAGAAGAAAAAGACAAAATAAGTGAGAAGAAATAGAAAGAAATTCGAATATAAGTTTTAACTTAATTGTGTGTGTTAAGTGTTAGTGAATAATAACTATCTAATTTAACTAACTAAATAATGTATAGGTACATTAAAAAAAAATTATTAATCTAATACTTGTGTGAGATTTATTTTCTCTTTTCATAATTTCTTCTTTTAGTATTTCGTTCTCTTTTTTGTTCTTTCATTTCATTTTTTTCTCACATTTCATTTTATTGATAATAATTCAATTAAGAAGTTAAGTTAACTAATTAATTAGTATAGGATATGATGATCCATCCGTAGTCTTGATCCTGATGAATTCTTTTAGGCAAAAATGTTCAAACGTTTACGTTGGAAAGAAATGTCATTTATCCTAGCATCCAAGAATTAAGTGCATATGGGATAATAAGTTCGACTTGTCGTCAGATATTGTTCCATGATTGATCAATGATATTCGTATATCGTGTATGGACATTAGACGAAGTTCGAATGTCAGTATATATACCTTGATTGTCTTGTAGTTCAATTCTGTGATGCATATAGTGTATATAAAGTTTAAATTGAAGGCAAGGTTAGTTCCTTTATAGTTGATACTTCGTTCAATCCAATGTAGTGCTGATTGAAATAGTTTAAGAGTGTCAATGTTGATTATTCGTCGTCAATAGGATTACGTGACAATGCATCTGCCACACAATTTTCAGTGCCAGGAATATGTTCAATGGAGAATTCAAATGGCTGTAGGATGATTGAATATCTGGCGAGTTTCTGGCTTTTATGATTCGATCGACGCAAGGATGCTACAGCACGTTGGTCCGTCTGTATGGTGAAGGGAGCACCCGAGCAAGAATTTTTCAAGTTTGGTTATTGCCCAGATCACAGATAAAAGTTCCTTGTCGACTGTTGAATACTTTGTTTCTGCCGGCTTCAGCTTTCTTGATATGTATAACGTAGGATGTAGAATGCCATCATGGTTCTGGAGCAGGCATGCACCAATGCCGTAGTTACTAGCATCTGTTCGTAAGAAAAATCTTTTGGAAGCATCGGGAAGTCTTAAAATTGGTTCATGCGAGAACAAATTTATAATTTTGTTGAAAGTTTCATTGCATGTACCAGTCCATGTCACCTTCACCGGCATATCTTTTTTTAACAATGAAGACAATACAGCCGTGATGGATGACAAGTTTGGTATGAATCTACTGTAATATTGAACAAGTCCTAACAAACTCCTGACCTGTTTCTTCGTCTGAGGAACTGCTATGTTTAGAATTTTGGAGACTGTACTAGGTAACGTTCGGATATATCCCGATCCAATGATATGTCCCAAAAAGGTTATCTCATTACACGCGATTTGCACCTTTGTAGGTTTAGCAGTTAGATGATAATTCCTTAGAGTATCGAAAACATATCTAAGTCCCGAAACATGTTCCTCAAACGACGAACTAAACAAGCATATGTCGTCAATATATGTAATAACGTCTGGTCTACCTGATAAAATTTGTCGCATCAGGCGAATGAAGGTAGCTGGCGCATTAACAAGCCCAAAAGGCATCACATTCCACTGGTATAGACCTTGTGGAGTGGAAAATGCGGTGTAGTACTTAGCCTTTTTGGTCAGTGGTATCTGCCAATAACCTTTAGTTAAGTCTATCTTACTAAATATAGTTGCGTTGGATAGACGTGGTAGTAAGTCGTCAATAAGTGGATGTGGTTCGCTGTCAACTATAGTCTTAGCATTTAATTTTCTATAATCAACACATAGTCTGATGTTATTGTCCTTCTTCCGGACAATCACTAATGGAGAAGAGAATGGCGAATTACTAGTCTCAATGATTCCCAGAGACAACATCTGTTCAAGTTCCTTAGTAGTTTTAGCAAGGAAATGTAAAGGAACAGAATAGGGATGTACACGAATAGGTGTATCGTCATTGAGAGTAATGTCATGACTGATAGCCGATGTGCGACCCGGAACGTCGGTCAACACATCTGGATAAGATTGTAATAGATTAGCAATCTGTAGACGCTGTTGCGGTGTAACCGTTGAAGAGATGGTTACATCCCGCCAAGATTCAGTAGGTTGAACTACTGGTACAGGTAACGGTAACTGTACCTCAGGAAGAAGAAGATTTTTCTTCCTGGATGACAGATAAGTTAGAATAATGACAAGTGGATACTGTGTTGTCATCTAGTTCATGAAAAATTGACTGTAAGTGTTCAGGACGTGTATGAAATTGCTTGCATTTGTGATTTGTCATTAAAACATCTAATCAATATGTCATTTTTAATAACAAAACAATGTTTGTTATTATTACCTGAGGATAGATTGTCAACTTTATCAACCAACTTAAAAATTTTTTTTAAAGATTTATCCTCTTTTTGTTTGGTTGCAAATGTTTCCCTGTCAATAGGTGAATTGACTACAAATTCCTCTTGGTTGTCTGCATCCATTTTATTATCATCAACTTTCTCCATGAGTTGAGTCTGCGCTCTAGTCGTCACGGCGTTTCCAGTGCATAGGTTATGTTTCTCCCATTCTATAATCTCATCTGGAGTACAATCTTTACTGCCGTGTATACGACCGACCATCAGATCAGCTATAGGCTTTTTTAGCATACATACTTTTACGTTCCCTGTGAAAAAAAAGGAGTGTTAACATGAATAATAGCTGTGGGGTAAAACTCTATTGTTCCACCAAAAGTCATGCAACGGACATATTCCCCCGTTGCACAGCTAGGATGTACCAGCGACTGTCGTACACCAATCGTTGTGGATCCCGAATCCCTCAACACTGAGACGACGGATCCATTAACTAATCCCCTGTTAAAAATTAGTAGGCCTGTTCCATCGTTGACTGCAAGACCTACCTCTGGTGTAATATGTCCGCAGTTAAGCACTGTTTCTTTCGCCTTCTGAAAAATAAGATTGCATTGTTGGCAACTATTTGCCACATTGTAATTAATAGCAAAACATGCAGCAGAAGACTGTGTTGTATTATTTTCAAGTGGGACCTGAGCTATAGGGGTAGTATTATTTGTAACTGCCGCCCCTGTATTATGGTTGTAATGAGATGATCCCCGAGAATGAGATCGATTCCGAGTATAATTGTTAGAATTATCTCGTCGTCCTCTATAGTAACTATTATCTCGATGTCTCGAGCCATGATTATTACCATTCCAGTTATTATTATTATTGGGAGTATGTGATCGATTATAATGAGTGTTATGTTGACCATTGTGGTAGTTTGTTTGAGGTTAATAATTTCTATCTCGTGATCTACCTCTGTTGAACTCATTTTTATTGTTGAAATCATTATTATGTCCCTTCTGAAAGTTAACATTGTGATTTCTTTGGAACCTGCTTCTGTCTACACTGTGATGTCTTTGTTTGTTATTATGATTGTAGGCCATATTAGACGCCACAGGTAGAGGTTCTCTTAATGAGGAGTTAGAAATGGTTGCATTCGGATGTGCCGAACAGTAGTTTAAAGAAATTTTTTCTAACTCATCCATAGTACCTGGTTTACGCTCCTGCAAATATGCAAAAAATGGCTGGCTAACCGAAGATAATACCTTATCCCGCAGTAGTAAATCAACTAATTTGTCGTATGATTTGTTGACTTCTGCCAGTTCAACCCATCTATTAAATGTATTGCGTATATTCGCAATGAATCCTGCAAAATCCTTTGGAGATTCAGGTAAAATTCCCTTAAATTTCAACCTACAGTGTTCCTCGTCCAGGTGAAACCTTCGTAAAAGCAAGGACTTAATAGCACCGTAGTTATTTGCTATTGATGGGTCAGCATTTTGAGAAGCTGTCAATGGTTCTCCAACCAAGAATTCATTTAATTTGAGTACCCATGACTCTTCAGGCAAATGGTTAGATTTGCAAGTCTGTTCAAAACGTGCCAGGAACGATGAAAGGTCGTCGACGTTCAAGTTGAGAGTGGGTAATTTAAAGTTGTAGAAATGTTTAGGTTGGCTGGATGATGATCCATTTTGTGCGTTATTATTCTGGTTTGCATCAGCACTTTGTGCTTGTAATCTTGCTGTCTCCAATTTAATACGCGCCAATTCCATTTCTTGTTGTAAAATAATTTCCTCTCGTTTCAATTTATTCTCTTCTTCCTGTTTGGCGATTGTTCTTTGCTCTTCTCTTTCACGTTGAGCAATCTCTCTCAGTCTATTTTCCTTGTCAATTTGCTTCATCTCAGTTCTGCTTCCTCTTTCTTTAATGCAGTTTTTTTCTCTTCTTCTTTTCTTTCATATTTTTCCAGTTCTGATTCAGCAAACTGACGAAGTTCTTGAGATTTATAACCATATTCCCGACCAATTTTAACGAAATGGTCTATAGTAAGCATTTTGACTTTTTATCTGTAAGTAATTATTGATAATTACTGATTAAAATAGTCAATAGTAGCTTCAGAGTAATTATTATACTTACTCAACTTAGAAATATTCAATATAAGTAATCACAATAGTACTGAACTTAATGTCTAAGTTCAACTAATAGACAATATTTTGTAACAATATTGTATCTAAATAATACTATATCATAAATAGTTATGATATCTGTTAAATATAATGTAATTATATCACACAATTAATCTCAATATCCAATAATGTTGGGTATAATTCCTAGTAATTATATTGTTCAATGTACTAAGTCACTCTCTTAGTACCAGAAAAGTATATTAAATAATATACAATGGGTCTATTACCTCAAAGGTAGCTATAAGATTATTTTATTTTGTCAATATATATATATTATATTATTATGCCCTAGGCATCTATTATAAATTGTAGTGCTACTTTCTTGGACTATCACTGCATAATTATGCAATGTCCCATATTAACCTTAAATATCAGACAAAATTAATTAAATTAAATTACAAGTGTATTATTGCCTATAATATCATATTATTAATGTAATATTTAATATATATTATGAGGACAAACAAAACAATGATGCAACTAAGGGGTACAAACAATGTTAAGACGCAAACAAGACATTTTCACAATTAAAAATGAATTTATGAACTAAATAAAACAAGCGGAAATGTCACAGACCAAATGAAGGGTCAAGGTCTGACCCGAGGTCAACTGAATATTCAAAGTACACACAAAAAAAAAATGACTGCGAAAAATGATGACGTCACAGGACTCATAACGGACGAAAATTTAACAATCATAAAATAAATGATAGTCAGAGGAGACTGGACGAATAGTAACGAACATGGTACAGAACTGAATAAAATTATTAACTGAGTACGAATAAAATACACCAATTATCTACGGGACAGTACAGCTAACGCAAATCGTCAAACGATAGCAGATTTGGACAACAAGTCCAATGTCAAACCTCAATGGGGTTTCCAAAGGTGCAATCGTTTAACTGCCCTAAGAAACGACCGAAATTAATTCAGGCATCGTGAGAGCCGCAGAATTTAATTTCAGTTCATCCTCCCTACCTCCCACAATTAGTAACAAATACATACGATGGAAAACAAATTTAACATATATACATGAAAATACATAGACATGCCTGATCAAAGCAAAATGGACTCAGCACTGTTATTTATCGACCGACAAAGGTCACACTTAAATGACTTATCTTTTGTGCTCAGTTCGGACTCCTGTCGATGACGGTATGCACCAACGGTGTAGAAGTATGTCTGACTGTTTGCTCTTGATGCATATACAGGGTTTATTCGTTGACTTTGTTATTTTTTTCCTCCGTAGAAACTAGGCTTGCTGCTGTCAACTTGTATGGCATGTACACGAACTTTGGTGACGTAAGGTTGTTAGGGATTATACTGAGTACTGCGTCATAGGTCATAATTCAGCACATCATGTGATCGTCCTTCAAATGTAAACAATTGTTAATTTCCGAATTTTTTTTCGATCCCCAATCAATGGACACCATCTGTTGAAGGCGATCTTCTCTGTTGTTCTGGAACATTCAATTTGACAACAATGTTCCATATAATGTCAATAAAGTGGTTATAAATTCTGGCCATGTTAGTTGAGTTCTTATATGGTTTCATTCAAGATTTTCATCGTGTCAATTGGTGTTGCTTTACGCGAATGCGGGGTGGGGTAGAAAAACGTGTGAGCAAACATTTGAAAGTTGCAATTATATTGAACTTGTAATTCCATTGACGTGATAAGTCGGTTCATTGAGTCCATACATTTATTCACAGTGATACATACATGATGATCAATTCCAATAGGGGTAGAACGTAAGTCCATATAAGTCATGCATAAATTAATCAACAACGTAGACTGCTGGTTATGTGTCAATGTCCGTTATGAGGATACAATGCAGTATTGTCGTCAGAACATCACAGCTATATGCACGAGCAGATAGACATGGCTACCTGCCGACAGTGAGACTGCGAGTCTGAATATATTCATACGAATTTGACGATTATTCTTCTCCTTCTGAGAATTCTAGTTAAATACTAACCTCCATATATTTCCCTCTCATATTGAGTTCTAGGACTGACCCTGGTCCATCAAAAATACACATATAAATGGCTATATCATGCCATTGAACTGGAAGGTTAGAAAAACGCAGCTATTCAGCTTGGCGGTCAAGTAACAAAGGGTAGCGTTTCTTAGTTACCGACTGTGTCCTAAACAACGCTATACACGTCATAATCGATCGTGTATGAAGCGTTCAGTAATTGAAACATCTATCGCAATATATTAAATGTCTTAACCTTTACAATTGCACGTCTGGTAACCTTTAGCAGACGGCGTTAATATCATATACCGTAACACAGGTACATTTACATACGAAGGATGCATAGTAACACCAGACGGCGGACAAGCAAGGACATCAACAACAGAATGAATAAAGCGAGAACAGCCTTTGCTAGTCTCAACAACATCTGGAAGTCTTCCCAGTACAGCATAAACACAAAATTAAGATTATATGAGAGCTGTGTACTTTCTGTGCCTCTCTATGGTGCAAAATGCTGGAGAGTAACAGAGAAGGAAATGTCGAAACTGTCCTCTTTCCACACAATGTGCCTGTGGAAAATTCACCGAATCTTTTGGCCGAATACTATCACCAACCTACTTATTCGGAGTAACCAATAGGACGTGCACACCATCATAGCTGGCAGACGCTGGAGTTGGGTTGGCCACGTCCTCAGAAGGGACCCTGATGCCATTACAAGAACAGCTATGCTATGGACCCCCGAAGAAAAGCGAGAGGCCGACCAAAAACAACTTGGCGGAGAAGTGTGCAAAGAATGAACCAGAGTTGGGGCACTGTACGAAGGATGGCCGCCGACCGAACAAAGTGGAAGCAATTTTTTGCTGCCCTACAATACGCCACCAGGCGTGATGGCCACTGACTGCTTTGACAGTCGGCGGCTAAGGATCAAAGAAGAAGGTATGAGTATATGACCTAGCGAGGTCTGGGAATTTGGATCAGTGTGATATGACCTAGCGAGGTATGGGCAATATCACCATTGTGACATGAACTAGCAAGGTATGGGCATTTTGACGTGTGTGGTATGAGTGTATGAACTAGCGAGATCTGAGCATTTATACCTCTGTAATATGGCATATTAACTAGCAAAGTCTGGGCATTTTTGGGTAGTTAGAGACGGGTATATGGATCGGCCATTGTAGTCACAGGGGCTCTCCGAAGCGACAAAGAAATAATGGGACTACTGCAAACTCAGGCATGTCGTACGAGGCCACTAATATGAGGTTTTGCATGGCGCTTGGGCAGCCTCATAGTGTAAAATAAATTGCCACAGAAACTACTACTGGGAGAGCATGTAGATGCTTTATGCAGGCTTTCTGTCAGGACCAGCTGCAATGATGGCTCTTTGCTCGGTAAGGTTAACGATAGCGATACCATAACCTGGGTCAGGTCAGCGTTAACTTTGTTTTCACATAGCTCTTGCTGTGTTAACGTAACTCGTTCTCATGTTTTCAAAACGCGTCACTTAAGAGCGTCATTTGCGTTCTCGTATTTCTGTCATTTGCATATGTGTTAGCGAAGCTGTTAACATTAACCGACATTATGCTGATAAAGCATTGCATTTCATAATCGTATGCGTCTTTTATTGGCGAAGCTTGTCTTCGTGTTTTGACACAGCGCGCTAAGCGGTGACATCACAATAATTAGCAGCATTGATATGGGTGAGTTTTGTTCCCCTCTGTCGTAGTGCGACAACATAATGACGTAACGGCAGAAGGCTAATCAGCGTTATCATGAAATTTTTACGCCATTCTTCCCCCCTCCCTATTAATATTAGTACTTGAGAACGATCTGTTCTTAAATGTTAGAAGTTGTCCGTTTAAATAGCGCACATTTCTGAGTGCACGCTAGATGCAAGTAACTATATGCCGTATCACATTATAATGCAAGTAAGTTTTAAAAAAAAAAAATAAAATTTTGCCTCGTTTTAGCGTTCAACCTAGCCGGTTATATTAGGGCGCATGTCCAAAATATAAAAGACCGTTAGGTATGGAGAATTAGTCTAGTTTTTTGTGCAAGTAAGTCAATTATTTTATGTAAGAGCATATTATTGCAGAAATGCTAAAGCGTTTTACTGCACACGGAAGTACAGTACTCCTCACGTTCACGGCATAGGTAAGTTGTACTGAAGTAATGCTGACACTGAAATAGTAAGATAGAAGTTAGAATAGTATTTATCCTTTTACACAGGATATTTCGGTGTAAATGCCTTCATCTATTTTTTTGTTTTTTTTTGTTTACATGAGAAATGAATGTAAGCAGTCGTTTCGATTCACGATTTAAAAATAACAACAGACGAGCAAGAACGCGCCAAAAAGTTGATGGAAAGGAATTATGTGTTCCGTCTGCTGCATGCATGCCCTGATGAGGATACTAGTTCTTCTGTGCTCATTTTATTCCTTTCCGTTCCGTGTCACCTTCATTGTGTCTTTGTAAGTTAAACGTAACTGGATGCATTGGCTATTATGTTACGGAGCAGTGCGTAAAAAAAAAAAAAATGACCTGGGAAGAAGTGAAATAGGTCAGTGGAGTGAAATTTGATTAATTAATTCACAACTGCTTTATCACATTTTTGTGTTATTGTAAAGGTACGGGTGGGCGTCCGATTGGCAGAGTGGTTAGAGCGCTGGCCTATCGCGGCAAAGGTGCCGAGTTCCAATCACGGTACCGACACACTCCTGTCTACCCAGGTGAAAATGGGTACCTGACTCTGCTGTTTGAGTTAGGGAAGGAAAAGGCAGTGAGGAAGGGAACTGGTCAACCCCACCTCTCGATGCTGGACCTAGTATGGTGACGTCTTTAACACTTCAGTCCCCTACCGCAGTATCTGCTATGGGACTACCTTAACCCTTTAAGGTGCGGGTAATATCTGTTAAAATTATTTTGCCGTGGAACATTTATAAAACACTCAACAAAAATTCCAGATAAGCCTCTCATTACTCGTCTCCGAATCATTATTTCAGGGCGTATCGACTTGGGCGATTTATTTGGCTAACAATTATTTGGGCGAAATGGGACACATCATCATCATCATCATCATCATCATCATTTGCGCTCTTTAGAGAGTATGGAGCTGTGACGTATAATGGAAAAAGAGCTTACAGTAATCTGACAGTCTTTGTAATCTCGTAGCGTTCTATGATTTGCTAGCAAAACCATGCATAGAGAAATATAATGATATAAAAACTGTTTTCTTAAACCTGCTATCAGTTGTCAGAATTTTTGGATAGTCTAAGCACGCAGTTCTAGAACCATTTTGCTAATTGTGTTTTTAGCAATGCGTGGGGATTTTTCATTCTGATTTCTGGTAATAGAAATTAGTGCTTACGTGTTTAAAAGTGTTAGCTTTTACCAATTAAAAGTGTTAGCTTTTACAATTATAATTCACTTAGATTTTCTAGTTGTTAAACTAGTGAAATAAAATAACGCGTAGCTATTTCATACCAGATGTTCAGTTATAATGTTAATTTTCACCACACGCTTTCTCACACAAGAAGAGACGGTTTTAGCTGACGGGTTTATATGCTAGGCGTGACTGATAGTGACAGAAAAGAATTTACGTTTTATTTCATTGTGCGTATTTAGTATAAGTGCCTATTATTTAATATCATACGACTAAACTATCAGACGTCGACCACATTAATAGTTACTTAACGACCGGCGATAGTTTGTGATAATTGACATTGTACGCTGATCGTTAACCCCGAGCAGGGGGAGAGTCGCATCTCAATCCAACCTACACTCGCAAAGCGAGGCGCGATAAGGTAGGCTAAAGGAAACACCGTGTGCCTTTTAAATTTAATCAGGACTGACGGAGTGGATAAGAGATCGTCTTGTCCCCGTCTGTGTGCATATATATATATATATATATATATAGCTATATAGAATAGTAGCATTTTTCCATAAATGTTTTCTTATATTCCTAGCAGACCTGATCAAGAGCGTCCAGCGGTCTTTTTTTTCTTTTTTTACTGATTGGTTAATGTTGTCTTTTTCTTGGCTTGTGCGTCACCAATTTCATTTGTGAGCTAGTATTTGCCAACGGTACACGAGAAACATTTTGACTTATAAGTTTAACTGGACTTACCAAACCCAGATATTTTTTCCAATTTTTACCAGCCCACTGGGGTGTAAAAAATAACATTTAATGTTCCCGCCTTCTGACAATCGTATTCAAGCGGATTTATCCAGATTTTACGCTGTGCAGAATCAGAGCTCTAGCATAGAGTTGTCCGATAGGATTATCATCATCATCATTGGTAACAATTTTTTAGTAACCAGATGTTTCCCAATACTGGAAGTATTTTTCTCTTTTAACTGTGAACCCCAAGAGCACGGTCCTACAGCAACTATTGGCGGTGACATTTTTTTCATCCAGGAAAACAAAACACCAGATTCGGCGTTCACCTCACTAGTCTTTATTTGTTAGAGGATGGACTGGGGCCAATTTGGGAAGTGAACCTGACATTTTATATATTCAGGAAAATTGTATTTCCAAGGGATATCGCCAAGAGTAGGTAAGAGTGATTGAGTGGCCACTGTATGAAAGAGGGAGTGAATATTTTTTTCTTTGTTACAGGGAATTTACCAACATTGGATTTGCTTAAACTTGTTTACTTTACTGGGTAGCATCCTGATAGCGATAGTCGCGATTTGCGCCCCCCCCCCTCCTCTTTTTTTTTTTATTAGTAGACGAATGATTAGAATGTATTTCAATGAAATTCCTAAACGAATGCAGAAAGTCACTCACTCAGTCATCACGAGCATGCATTCTTAAACGCCTCAGACACGACGTTCTCGGTCAACAATTTGAACTGGGAATAAAACGACCAACAGAAGAACAAACTCTGAAGTCATCCCAATCCGTCAAACCTGCTAACAGCTCTCCTACAGGTTCACCCTCAATGTCCGTTTACCAACGCCCGTGTGTATAATTATTAAACAAATGCAGCACACTTTCTTATTATTATTTTATGAAATCAATGTGTGTGTGTGTGTGTGTGGGGGGGGGGGGGGGGGTCTCATTAGCATCATCATCACCTTTCAGGTCGTTTAACTGGACTTACCAAACCCAGATATTTTTTCCAATTTTTACCAGCCCACTGGGGTGTAAAAAATAACATTTAATGTTCCCGCCTTCTGACAATCGTATTCAAGCGGATTTATCCAGATTTTACGCTGTGCAGAATCAGAGCTCTAGCATAGAGTTGTCCGATAGGATTATCATCATCATCATTGGTAACAATTTTTTAGTAACCAGATGTTTCCCAATACTGGAAGTATTTTTCTCTTTTAACTGTGAACCCCAAGAGCACGGTCCTACAGCAACTATTGGCGGTGACATTTTTTTCATCCAGGAAAACAAAACACCAGATTCGGCGTTCACCTCACTAGTCTTTATTTGTTAGAGGATGGACTGGGGCCAATTTGGGAAGTGAACCTGACATTTTATATATTCAGGAAAATTGTATTTCCAAGGGATATCGCCAAGAGTAGGTAAGAGTGATTGAGTGGCCACTGTATGAAAGAGGGAGTGAATATTTTTTTCTTTGTTACAGGGAATTTACCAACATTGCGTTGGTAATTTGTTTTACATGATGAGGTAGCCAGCAAAGGGAACATGACCCTCTCCTCCCCCCACCCCCACACACATTTCATTTCAACCTCCTAAAACTATTAATTGTTATGATTTCTTACCCAGAGCAATGCATATTGTACCGTATAGATCCGTTTGACTACAAATTTTCTCGACATCTATTCGTTCACTGTAACGTATAAATATAACATAGAGATATAGATTTATACGTACCGGAGGTACATTTTTTTTTTTTTTTTTGCGAAGAAATCTGTGAAATGTGAATTTTGTCAGTACCACGAAAACATTGTAAAGGCCTGTGAATTATTTCAATGGACGATCAGTTTAGTTTTCTCAGGGCAGTGCTCGCCCTTTGCCGACAAATTGGTGAGAATGTGTCATTGATTGTTGTTAATTTTACTTCTTCTTTCCACCTTTCAGCTGCCAAAAAGTTTGCCTCAACAAACTTAAGTCTTCTGTCCCATGCTATCAGGTCAAAGTCTGTCCATCTCTTCCTCATCTCTTTCATTATATTTTTTTTCTTGTGGCTAAAATCTTCGACACTAGTAGGCCTCATGCCCAACCCTCCTTAGTCGCTCTTTTACGATATCTGTGGTAGATTACAATGTTATTATTCTTTGCTGCCCTTGTGGGAGCATTTGAATGCTTTAGTGTAGGTTTCCAGGCCCTATGTTCTATGTGGGTAGAGGTAAAGGATCCCGTTACACGCCCATTGAGGCATATTGGGAATATGGTGTTAGGCCCATATTTTCTTGACCATCGGCACACTAGGGGTGATGTGCTCAGCATCACGCCGGCCGCCTTAACCTTCCCAGAAGTTGCTCTGGTACCTAATTGGGGCTGGGTCGACCCACATCATCTGGGGATCGAACCATAGACCACCGAGCTAGGAAGCCAGTGCACTAACCACTATGCTACCGCGGCTCCACATGCTCTATGTGGAGCGAAGCGGAAAATGATGATGATGCTCCTGAACGACCTGAAGGGTGATGATGATGCTAATGAGACACCCCCCCCCACCACACACACACACACATTGATTTCATAAAATAATAATAAGAAAGTGTGCTGCATTTGTTTAATAACTATACACACGGGCGTTGGTAAACGTACATAGAGGGTGAACCTGTAGGAGAGCTGTAAGCAGGTTTGACGGATTGGGATGACTTCAGAGTTTGTTCTTCTGTTGGTCGTTTTATTCCCAGTTCAAATTGTTGACCGAGAACGTCGTCTCTGAGACGTTTAAGAATGCATGCTCGTGATGACTGAGTGAGTGACTTGCTGCACTCGTTTAGGAATTTCATTCGTCTACTAAAAAAAGAAGTGTGGGGGGGGGGGGGGGGCAAATCGCGACTATCGCTATCAGAATTATTCCCCCCCTCCCCATCCCCCCTCCCCCTCCCCCCACCCTTTCTCTACAAATATGATATGCTCATTTTCAGGGCAGGAAACGGTTTAAATTGAGGGCAAGAAAATATATCCATTATATATATATATATATATATATATATATATATAAATATATATATATATATATATATATATATATATATATATATATATATATATATATATATATATATATATATATATATATATATATATATATATATATAATATATATATATATATAAATATATATATATATATATATATATATATATATATATTACCACTGAAGGTAGTTAAGAGTTCCCGGAGCTCCATTATTGCCACATCCGCCCGTTATCATCGACCCCTAGGCTGGAGGTAATGTACAAAATGGCATGTACTGTTTTGTCTTTCCCTTTATAGACAACGGTTCATGTACTCTCTTTCTCTCTTCCTCCCCACCACCACCATTTTTTTTTATTTTAATAGCATGAACGTAAGATTCTCAGACTGCATGAACGGTTTTCCTTATGGGCACATAACGATTTCATTATTCCATCTGGTGGCTGCAGGCAGCAGCGGCCCAGTCTTATTTTTAGCGGTTCACGTCTGTATTATTCAGGGTCAGTGTTTGAGAACAAGCAGATGAAAACAAAACAGATACACACAAACAAAAACTAGCTAACCATTTATGATTGCGGTAATTCTGTAATTTGATATGCTACCCATAACCCCAGAGTTCGTTTGTAACAGGCCTGAAAATATAGTGTATGTCGGAGTGTTTAGATATCGAAACACCTGGGGTATTGAAAATGGTATAATAAAAAAGCGTTTCAAGACACATTATCCACCTCATCTCTCTCTCTCTCTCTCTCTCTCTCTCTCTCTCTCTCTCTCTCTCTCTCTCTCTCTCTTAAAACACTTTAATTATGATGATTATTGCAAATGTAATATTACTTTTATAATGATAAATGCCTTAATAATGCTTAAAGTAAATGTGAGGATGAAAGGATATTAGTATACATGAGAGAGAGAGGAAGGGCAGAATGTCAGACGGGCCTGCGTGCCCAATTCTTAACCCTTTGAAAATAAAGTTCGTTCGTTCGTTCGTTCTCTCTCTCTCTCTCTCTCTCTCTCTCTCTCTCTCTGCCCTTTAATTATAGCTGTCCAACGCTTATTCATTAGACGCCAATTTCGCTTCAGATGATTGCCAAATTCTTTATGTGAAAACACGGTTTTGATTCCATATCGGCCGCGGTCTTCCCTCCTCTCTCTCTCTCTCTCTCTCTCTCTCTCTCTCTCTGTCACTCTCACCTCGCTCTCTCTCTGCCATCTTCTGCTGCATTCTCTTTATCTTTCCGACCAGACTTTCTTGGAACAATCTTTTTCCTTTGAATCCCATTTTTTAAAATGTTATGTTTACAATATGAGCTTCCATGTTTCTTCTCTTTATTGCTCCAGACGAGCTCCATATCAAGGAATGTGTGTTAATATTGGGAAGGATCTCGCTCATTCTGATCGTGCAGTGTTAACTTTCATCTAGTTACTTACCCTCTCAGTGTGAAGGCTTCTCATTCATTATTGTCTATATTATTTATTAAACTTTACAACACACAGTACTATACCAAGAATTAGAGATGAGCAAAGATTATGAGTTTTTCTTGTTTTTGATAAATAAGAGTTAAAGAACTGCCTTGGCATTGTATCTCGTGTCCATTATTTTCTGTAACTGGGCCTGTTAAATTATATATTTTTAAAAATCTCAGAATCAAGAGTTTTCTGCCTTGGAGAGTACGTTTTCAAGATTCAACTTACTTTTCCGTATGCGCGGTCGCGCGCGTGCGTGTGTGTGTGCGTGCGTGCGGGCTTGCGCGCGTGCACGTGTATGTGAGAGGATGAGAATTGAGACAACAATGTTCAGAATTACCGGATTTTTCAGTTTATTGCGTAGCTAGGTATTTAAGAAAATGTCCAACATTACACTGTAGTTAGTAACAGTCTTTTTAACTGTTAACATCGCGCCCTGCAAGATTGTTAATCGTTCTTAGATGTGTACTTTATAAAAAAAAAAAAATAATATTAAACATTGGAGCATGATTTCTTGAAAGAACGGCGGTTTAGTTACCACGCGTTATTATAGATGTCGCACTGTTGCTGAGAGCAGACGGAGAGACTTAGAGGAAAAGATTTGGCTTAGAGACATGGAACAGACGGGAAACCGGCTTGGAATAGACACGTAACTTTCGACCGAGAGTACCCCCTTGACTCCTGCTTCCGGAATCCACTCTTCATGGCGAGCCTGGAGAGGAGACGGGATTGCGGGGGCTGTGAACTTTGAGAAGAACGAACAAAAAAATAGAAAATCGTTTCCTCTCACTGCAGCAGTTATTTATCCGCAGGCTGGAATGAAGTCTTGTACGTTTTACTTGCCTGTCTTCTTCCTGGGACAACGGAACTGATCTCTTGTTAGTATCTTTATGTTATATTCCGGACCCAGGAAGTGCTAAAGTTCTCATTCAGTTTGGGTTTGTGTTCGGTGTTTATTTCCCTTTAATTATTTCCCTTTAATTATTGAAGCACAGCTTACGTATAGAGTTTGTACCGGAGCGAGCTGTTTCTAAACGGAGATCTGGTACCTAGTTATTTATGTTTCACTTGTTTATGTTTTTGGTTACAAGAATCACGCGTCACTTATTACATATGTCGTAAAAGCCTATAGTTTAACTCGAATTCTGTTGGGATTGGACAATGATCATCATGTTCCTGACTGTTCGTTTAAGATGGGAACATTGATGGAAACGTGATATTTACAAATGCTTCTTGGACAATATTAGTGGATTATAACCGGTTCAGATGAGTGGATACGATCACGCCAGGTTTGTATGATATTTGGACATGCTTGAATTTTTTTGTTTTAAATTATGAAATTGTTTTTATTACTGTTCGTATAAAATTCCGATTGGCTGAGTAGTTAAAACGCTAGTCGCTCGCAGCAAAGGTGCCAGGTTCGATTCACGGTATCGACACGTTCCAGTCTACCCAGCTGTAAGTGGGTACAGGACTTTGCTCCTGAGATGGGCAAGGAAAAGGCAGCGAGGAAGGGAACTGGACACCCCACCTCTCGATGCTTGACCTAGTATGGTGAAGTCTCTAACACCTCATTCCCCTACGGTAGTATCTGATATGGGACTACCATATAAAATTCACTCTTTTTGTCACATGTTGTTGATTGAAAAAAAAAATTTGCTGGCGTTTTATGTTTGCTTTCTGCGTATGATAACGTATAGTTATGTTATTCTTTTATACTGCACATCAATCAATACCATTTAGCTCCCCAAGGAGCATAGACCTTCAACAAACACATGCCAAGTCTTCCTGTCCTGTGCCATCCGCTCAAGTTCTTTCCGTGTTTTCCTCATCATTTTCACCTCTGTTTCCAGTTCTCTTCTCCATGTGTTTTTTGGTCTACCTCTGCCTCTCTTTCCCTGTGGATTCCAGAACAAGGACTGCCTTATAATGCTATCAACAGGTTTCCTCAATGTGTGTCCTATCCATCGCCAGCGTCTTCTTCTCAACTCTTGTTCCACTGGCACTTGTCTGGTTCTTGTCATCAATTCTACATTTGTGACTTTGTCACTGCACATAATTGAGACTAATTAATTTTAATAAGAAATAATTTACTGGGTAAAGCAGCTTCAGATTGTTAAACATGTTAGAGCTAATTTACATTTGTGTCTCAGAAAACACAGTACATGTGAAGTATGTAAACAAAACAAACAACAACTCAAAAAGTAATACGTCTTACAAAGAGAAAGGACAAGGAAACCTACGTTGCGGCCACAAGGCCTTCGCCAGGGACAGACAAACAAAAGACAGAAGGGAAAGAAAGTGAGAATTAAGTGGAGAACATGAAACTATAGGAATAAGAGACAAATACTCCCTGATAGTGTCACATGTCGGAGCGAAAATGGCCGCTACTGAACCGGAAACCGGAAGTGAATAATTACATAGAAACTATAAATAGAAAATAATGAAAACAAGGACTGGAAAACCGAGTGGGGGAAAAAGTAATACATATTAAGAGGGGAAAAATATATTAAAAAATATATTAATAAACAAATAAAATAAAATTAATTAATTTAAAAAAATAGGAAGTCAAGGGTGATCGCAGTCATAATAGAACTGGGGCTAGGTAGAAAAAGACGCCTCAGACAAAATAATGCTGGGTGTTCAAACCATTGGGTTTGAGGCAACCCATAAGATGGATGAGGCTGTAGTGGATTTGATGGTACTGTATGGTTGTGATATTACCTAGTGTGATGCATGAGGTCAGCTGTGAAGGCTCCTGAGATAAATGTAGCTGTGAATTTACAGAAGGCCCTTCTTGCTACCACTTACGACCTCACACATATCTTTTTTTACTAATGAATGTGGCTACGTTAAAAATCTAGAGTACTGAAATGTAAGGTGTTGTATTAGTATATACAAACACACACACAGATATTTAATAAGTCTAATAATATTAATAAACTTTATAACACACTGAACTAACTCAAGCTGTTTAAAATTTTGATATTAAATTTTCTTTAAGTTTATTTGTTCTGAACCAAGGTTTTATTTTGGTCAGAACATATGAAAGGTTTTGAAATTATGAATGAAATGCATGAATATATGGCATAATAAATGAAAGGTGTGTACATATGTATTTTACAAGACTAGTTAATATTACTACTGTTTATATTTGTAATTTATCTGGGAGAACGATTAATGGATGTGCTGTTGGGGTGGCTTCATCACTCCCAGTCTATGACTACCAAACATTGTCCATTTACGGATGGGAGGAATACAAGTTTATTTCCCAACATGTTATGTTCTAGTTGATGGGAATATAGTTGGTGTTAGTTATTAAATAAGTTGGTGAATGTCCAGCAGGCCAGACGCTCACGTATCTTTGACTGAGTAGTTCTGGTGCTGGAATCTGGTGGCCCCACCTCTCCGTGCTTGGGGGCAATATAGGCTGCTCTGCCAAAATATTATACTGCACGGGTCCACACTTGTATTTTTCAACATAGCATTTGACACCACTTTGGTGCCAAATAAAAAACTCACAGTTCTGAAATAAAAATATTGGGTCATGTGTCAGAACTCTACCTCCTGAGCCACTTCTACACTCAACACTACACAACAACACCACATAGACGGGGTCAGATCTCTCTGACCATACAGCACATCTTACCAAGTTGGTTTCACATAGTATAAGTTCCCCAAGACTACATATTCTGAAATATGTTCATTAGCTTCCTGCCATTGAATAGGATAGGTGATATGTTCCACTGATCTCAACACCTGATCCGCCCTTCATAATCCTTGCTGGCGTTTATGTATTTTGTTTGTCTCTAGACCCTGAACTGGGGCTGGGGATCTAGAGCGAATCCTTACTTGTTGTAAGGGATAGATTTTGATATGGCAGTATCAAATCACTCGAAACATTAAACAATATTAAAATATACAAAGAAATACTTTCAGTCTTACCAGAATTATGAATAGAGAACACAGTTATATGCTAGCAAAACTCAGCTGAGCTGCTGGCTCTAGTATGGCGTCCCTCTAAATATTGCAATTAGCTTCTGGGAATCACACCACTGAAGAATTACCGTGTCTACTACTGGACAACTTATGATGAATGGCAAAAATGCGCGTCTGAGCGCCGATAATATGTTTATCTGTGGCCAATCACCGCCTTTTTTCCTTTTCAAATTTCAAACCTCCTACCAAAAGTCAATTTCAGTCATAGCTCAGTCAAGTATGTATTATTGTCTGTTGGTCCGTCTGTCTCTACTTGCGTTTTTTACAAAAACACCCTTGTTTATACATGCATTTCCTACACGAATCTGCCTCTAGAGTTATTTTTAGCCACAACTTTCCACTAATTCCCCTTCTCCTTCATTCATCTAGATTTTAGTACTTGAGTCTCAAGGCCGCAATTTTTTGAAAATTAGTGACACGTTTTTGTTTCAATGCAGTCGCTCGCTGATATGAACAACACAGTCTTTTATCAATATCTTCATTATTATCTATCCGTCTGTATAAATGAAAGCATATTATTTCTCTGCTCAAGATGGGCCATCCGGCCAGCTAGGTTTTATATTCCTAACATTATTATTAAGAAAAAGTTACTTTTCAAGGTTAGTTGTTTTTTTTTTTTTTTAAATATGTTCGAGCATCTTCTGTAATGCGTTTGCCGCTGAATTCAAATAAAGGACTAAGTATCGCAAAAGCGTCCAAGAAATGACTGTTGCGTATAATAGCTAAGGTCCCTTTTGTCAATTTCTTTACCTTGTGTCAACTTGGGGACGTGAATTTTTTTCCTTTCCCCACCAATTGCGCCCTTTTAGCCTTGCTAGTTTCAAGCACGTGTTCAGTCATATTTTCTTTTTGATCTCCGTTCTCATCCCGTCCCAAGGGTAAACGTTTTGCCTTCACGTCTAGCAAGTTAGTTTCCATGGCGGGTGGTGACCCGCGGCATGGGCGATCATGTCTTCTAGTAGCTTACGCATTATTTTTATCCCTACATTTTATCTTTGGAGATATTTTAACGTTGTATCACGGTTAATTTTATCACAGAGGCGGTGGTCCAGGCGGAACCGACTGTTGGCGTCCGATGAACACAGGGTGTAAGTTATTAACTGTCTTTATTGTAATGATTACAACCCACAAAAGTCAGCTCCAAACCTCAGAAATGAGATAACTGAGAACGGTGGTTGAAGTAACAAAAAGAGATGTGGCCCGCAACCAGGCGATACGTTATAGCCTCAAAATGCAGCTCATGCAGACCCGAGTAGAACAGTCCCAATTACGATGGTTTGGCCATGTCTGCAGAATGGGAGAAGATTGACTACCACGACAAATATGGGAAAACAAGAGCCGATGATCCAGACCTCCAGGAGGACCCAGAGTTCACTGGGAAGACAACATCAGACAATCTCTGAAGGACCGAGGACTAGATTGGAACCAAAGCCAGTTAGAAGACAACCGATAGGATAATATGGCGCTCTTTCCGGCAAACCCCCACTCCTCAGGGTAGTAGAGGAATGACTAGGTAAATCTTTATTCTTCTAACTTCTATGAAATCTTTTTAAATATCTGCAATACTATTTCTACACTGAGGCACGCTGTGCTATTTTCCTTCTATTTGATACAAGCGTGATTTATTAAGAATTCCGACTCATGCGAAACACAACAGCTTCCAATGATATTTCTTTCTTTGCGCTGTAGGGTAATATCAAACGTCAAACAAGAACCTAATTCCCAGTGGAATGTCTGGCTTTTGGGAATCGTCTATAGTCCGTTCGGAAATTCGTGCCCACAGAAAGCGTCAATTTTCTCCAAAACTGTTTGTTGTATGGACATGAATTTTTTGCATGCAGTCTTAGATTTTCCATGCAGTTATTAATACATTTTTTGCCCTTACAAAACTCATGTCATGTTCGAATTTTCTTCTTTACGTTATATAAAAAACTCTTACTGTTGTCTGGGTTTTTAGTAGTTTTACAGGAAAGTTACAAGATCCGTTCAAAAATATTTTTTTTTTGGTTTGAATTAGTTACTCGCGACTGTGTACAATAGGTGCGCACTCGTGCGGACATGTAGTCATTACACTAATTAAAAAAAAAATATTTTTTAACGGATCTTGTAACTTTCCTGTAAAACTAAGAAAAATTAACCCAGACAACGGTAAGAGTTTTTTATATAACGTAAAGAAGAAAATTCGAACATGACATGAGTTTTGTAAGGGCAAAAAATATATCAATAACTGCATGGAAAATCTAAGACTGCATGCAAAAATTCATGTCCATACAACAAACAGTTTTGGAGAAATTGACACTTTCTGTGGGCACGAATTTCCGAACGAACTATAGTTGGGATCAGCGCCGAGGATATTATTATATTTTTCAGTTTTCACCTCTCTGTCTAGAAGATGGTAAATATTTAGTGACACACATACGTACGTACGTACAAATATACGTAGTACACACATAATACGTATCTTCTTTCTCGTTCGCCTTCAGACTTCCACATTATTGACTCTAATAGAGTCTGCTTAAGGTTCCTGGCATCTCCAAACAGTTTTTCCTGGAGAGAATTAGGTTGTTGCCAAATGCTATTCCGTTCATTGCTGTATGTTGGGCAAGACTGCAGCAGATGTTGGGCTGTCACGAGGCTGGTGCCGCAGATGCAGAGATCTGTTGCAACCAAACCTGTACCTGAGGTATAGATGGTGTCAAAATGTGTCAGTATATAAATATACATATATCAGAATCTTTATTCTTCAGAAAATACATGGATATGTACAGACATGATACAATAAAATACAACATGGCATATAGGAGAATCATTAGAACTTACATAAAGTAAATTTACATAAATTCATACAGCGTTAATGAGGGCGGTTACCACAACATACATAGTACGTACGTATATACATACACACGAACGCGCAGATATACGCGCGCACACACACAGACATACACGCGCACACACACAGACATGCACGCGCACACAAACGTTATGAAGTTGTCATACTCATTCTTATATATAGGCTTGTAGATATTTGTTATGTCAGTTTGATGTGGTCATGGTATTCGTCATTTTCTCGCCTCGTTTTGGCCTAGGTTCAACCTAGGCACAGAGTCCGTCACTTATGTTAGGGCGCATGTCCAAATATAAAAGACCGTGTGGTCTAATTATTTGCTGGTCTTTTTGTTCTCTCCCCCCCCGAAGCTGTGATGTGAGACAGTCGAGGTATGTCCGAGACCTGTGCAGAGTCAAGTGCACGAACCAAAACCAGTTTACTCGCCGACTTGCCTTGAAATGTAAAACAGTCGCAGGTATTTCCGG
Organism: Oreohelix idahoensis; assembly: GCA_024509875.1. Taxonomy (NCBI): domain Eukaryota; kingdom Metazoa; phylum Mollusca; class Gastropoda; order Stylommatophora; family Oreohelicidae; genus Oreohelix; species Oreohelix idahoensis. The sequence continues at coordinate 719,633 of JAMPIV010014044.1, read as the reverse complement.
ATTGTATTCACCTGTTCCTGCCATCCCTGGCCATGAAACAGACTTCTCTAGAATCGCGGTCATGTATGTTTTGAGAAGCATTAGGAAACTGTCCATTTGTCTCCGACTCACTATTGACGTTGGCCCATTTGAAGCAGGAATAGTCTTCGGGAAAAGTGGTCGGCATTATAGTGCGTTTCAAAAAGATCGATCGACGATTGACTTCAAATATCTCCATATTCCTTGCACTGATAAACATGATTTTTTGCATGTGGTCTTATATTTTCAATGTCCCAAAGTTTTTATAACATTCAATGTTGCAGGTAGTGTTCTTTTCTTGCAACGGCTAATTCCTTTGATCTTTTTTAACGAAGTAATTATTTTGTCCTGGAAGAAAATAATTTACCGTAAATGAAGGAAGTTGCATATTTTCGGCATAGGCGTATGTACAATTCGAATGTTAGAGGGGTTTGTTAACTGATTACTACGTGAGGTCCTTTTTTATTTCTTCGAAATATTTGAGAGAATAATAACGCCTATTCGTTGTAAATGTTACTTTTTATACTAAAACGTGAATGGATGCATGAAGAGGTGAAAGTACTGTGTATATTAAAAATAGTAGTGAAATCGCGAAGATAAAAAGGAAATGAATTGGTTTACATATACACATAGATGGAAGAGAAAACATATAAAACATATAAGGTATTTACACATTTATTCTGAGTCAGACGAGTCTAACATATTGATTACTATTCTCGGCTGAACGAACGACAGTCCATCTTTTTTCCAATAGTCATTTTCCTCTTTTAAGACATGGTCTTCACATTTACACCAATAATCTTTGTCTATCTGCGAGAGGGCGGCATATGTTAGTTCTTTCATATTGCATAGTTTGAAAGTTTTATTGTCAGCTGCCACCTGTCCTTTAACTTTTGCCCAAACGAGTTCAATTGGGTTTAAATGTGAATGATAAGGTGGCAGTCTCAAACACATATGTCAAAACTATCTACTACTTTCTTCCTTGCGTCCTGGTATTGATTGAACTGAAAATTCCATTAGCTTTGAGTAATTGACGAAATGAGCATTTACTTAAACCCAAAGCGTGAATAGTTCTCTTTTCAGGATTTGAGAGACTCCGATACAGTTTACCACGCTTAGCTTCTCTGCAGAAATATTTATACATCTTCACTGCCATTGTATGCAGTGTAAGGAACTTGACTTTCATACCCATTGTATTACAGACCTAGAATACCGCAAGATACGCCTATGCACTGAAATACACAATCAGTAGAACGTAGTGCCCTGGTAGAACGGTAACTGAACACACCGGAAGGGTCAATGTAATGTTCAAAACAGTGCGGTAGTGAGCTGAAACACGTGATTTTCGTTCAAGATGTTAAATCGAAATAGCTCACAAATATGAAGGGGTAAGCCCTTTAAAATTACGGTTGGACTAGCAGGTAGTCGATTTTGTATACTTTAAATAAAGAAAATTTAAAACCATAAGTTTGTTAACGAGGAAAAAAATGTCCCCCTCGGGACATAGCGATTATTAGGTCATATGCAAAGTTGCAACAATTACGATCAAGTGGTTGCAGAGATATTGAATATTAAACAGCGGCAAACATTGTGAAACGCACTATAGGCTAATATTATTACTGAGAGGTTGACAAGTCACCTGCTATCTTTAAGTCGTTATATCCTAACTTGTATCCGTTGGATATACATGATACAAATGTCTAAGCATGGAGTAATAACTGCCATTTGACTATACATTTTATTTATTTTTATTGTTCAGAATCGACATCATTGCACTCTGGGAAAACCCATAGGTGCTCAGTCTCCCTTAGCAAATGTTGAAGGGTATGAATGCTAAGTGTTCCTGTTACGCGCTGGTTGTATACACACCGGATGCATCCTCTCATACGTTCATCCCTGTCAGTCTTACGCCTAATGCCAAACTCCAGCAGTCTTAGCCTTGATAATTCATCGAGTGCAGTGTCATTCTCTAACAGGCGATCATTAATTGCCCTCAGTATTTCTATCTTATCCATATCCAATGCCCCATACTATGGGTGCTCTTGAAGCTAGACTATCAGCTCTTTCATTACCGCGTTCCCCTGCATGACCAGGACAGTAGATTCACACCAGTTCTTGAAGATTCGAGGCTTCCATGGAGGCTTTCCATGCCGTAGCCGTCCAGTTTGGATCTTCCGAAGCATGAACTGAGAGGCCGACACAATTTCTGCACTTGTTGATGAAATTTATTTTAAAATTTCCAGAAACAGAATAAAATAACATTAAATCAAAAATGTGCACTAAACTGACATTACTAGGCAGTGATCTTTGCTGCACGCTATTAATCATATAGTGAACAGACCGGATCTCGCTCGGAGCTGTCATGTTAATATAGCACATCATTTATTGTAATAAAATGGTATTCCGTTCTCATTTTTATTTTTGACGTTTGTATGAAGTAAATTAGTTGGATAAGAATAAAGAAATAGCAGTTCAAATATTAGAGATGACTTTTCAATCAATTAGTTGGATAATAATAAAGAAATAACAATGTGGTAAAGTGGGATATTATAAATATTTATAGGGGACTTAGTGTACTGACTGAGATCAGCTGTGAAGGTATCTGTATCTAATAAGGGTAGTGTATTACAGATGACCTTACTTGCTACCACATATTTATACCTCAGTCAGAATTATTCTGGAATATTGTGATGACTACGTTGAATGTCTAGGGTTTTGTAAATGATGAAGTGTAAGTCACAACAATAACAGACAGATAAACAATTTAATTTATTCCACCACACTTGACAACAGTTTGACACTCACATACATATAACACTCTATGAGACTATCTTAAATGAGTCACTGGTAAATTTTCAAATATCAATATGTATTAAGTTAGTTAGTTGCTTATCCTTTACAGGACGTGGCAATCAACCCCAGCTTTTATTGGCTGTTTGTGATTTTTCTAGGCAATTTTTACGTTCAGTAGTTTGCCATTGCTTTCTGAACGGTACGGCGCTTATACCATTGTTAAAAATCCACACAAAGCGATCTGCCACCAAACCGCCTGCAGCAGGTTTCGAACCTGGTATATCTGGATTATGAAACTGCGTTCATATCCATTAGGCCACAGACGCCGACATGTATTGAGTACTTTTCATTAATATATATGTGTCCTGATTCAAATACAAAGTGAACCAGGAATCACAATCACTTTTAATTACAAGTTATATGTACAGAATTTATCAATATGAATCTTGTAGTGACATATTTTATTAATATTATCTTATGTGTGTCAGTTGTGTAGTGGTACTATGAGGTAATACTGGTTTTATTTTTTCAAGCTATGTTGGTATTTGTCATCATGACTTCAAGTGTTTGTTTCTGTTGGAACTAGTATTGGAGATGTTCTCAGTTCCTGGCATTAAAACAATTAATTTCCCCTCTTATTTTTTATACAATGTCAGTTTAAGATGGGGTTACATAATGTTGAGCTCCGCTGGCCACATAGTCTTATCTTTCGTGATGTCGGCAGGAAAAGACTCCTCTGCTCGATTGCTCCCCTGTGTTCTGGAGACACCTCACTGTTTGCTATATGGACCAAGGAGCATGCTGTCCGCCTCTGGATTCAGCAAAGCTCTGACCAGGTGCTGCTTCAATAACTTTTGGACCACAGTCCCTGAAACAAGAAGGTTGTACCTCCTACTTCAGAACTAATTTACACTCTATTTCTACACTGAGCACAATACATAACCAACACTGAGTTCAGAGCGGTAGGCCAACTGTCAGCTTCATCTGAAATAATTTACACCAGTATATTCCTCCCTAATGGTTACTACGCCTCTGCAATTCCAGCATTATTTCTTTCTAGTCGATAAGATAGGTGTCAGTGTACTGTGTGGCAATTCCATGCAGTTTTACTTTCCTCCGACACCTTCTGTTCAGGCTGGAGCATTATATAGGCTTTACCTCATGTTCGCTACTGAACCACACATATATACAGACATAAATTATCAATTTACATTCAATTTTCATTAAAAAGATATCAAATATTTCAAGCTTACCACAATTCATGGAAATAATACAGAATTACGTTGACTGGCACTGAATATAGCACAATTTCGATCTGCCGATGTCCCAGGCTTTTATTTAGAAAAATATGCACTGGTGCTCAACGCACTGGTTCTGTAGTAAGTTTATTTGCAAATGTGGTGGTGACCTGACGCCTCTAATTGACTATATTGGCAGGTCTAACCAATCGTGCCATGTCTACCCAATCGTTTGAAAAAAAGTACTCCTACTCCCGTTTCCCCTGACAACGAAAGATAGTATTTATAGCCCGACTAATCGTGTTTAGCCTTACATTTATTGCGCTCCAATCAAATCGGATTTAACATAGAGACCCATTTCCCGTACAATGGTGGGGTGAAAATCTGCCACTGAGCGATTCTGATTTGGGTGTTGTCTGACATCCCTCACTATTTCTTTTGGCTATAATTTGGTAATTCCTAGACTATTTGCGTAACGTTTAACATATTTTTTGGCAGCAAGTCCTAAGGAACCCAAATATACAAATTTAAAGGAGCTAAGTGGCTGCGTTCAAAATATGCACTTTCTTCTACCTCCTGTTTACTTCGAAAACGATGTGGTGTCTGGGTACTGTAATGTTTTCAAACGTAAACCAGTATAATGTCATATTTCCTAATAAGCGTTTTTCAGGATTTTAAAACCTAACTCTGGTATGGGTAGTGTTTTTATCACTGTCGATTTGAAAAAAGCTAGTGCATGTGGCCTTACACGCGTGATGGCAGCAATTGTGTATCGCGCGACGCGTGTTTAGTGTTGCGTGTGTTCCTCTGATCAGCCCTCCCTTCTTTCTATCCTAAGTCCATCTGTCCGTTCGTTTATGGTAACGTAGTGTAATTAATGCTAGTATTAATTTAGGTCATTAATCAGCTTGCGTATCTCAAGGTTTTTCTTAGAAATGCAGCACATGTTTTATCGTAGAAAGCGGGTATTGAAGCAGTAGGCTTTTACTATCAACGTGAAACGTTACAATTTGCAGACGAAGTAGAAAACAAGGGGGATTTCGAGTACAGTCATTGTGACAGCACTGTTCTTTACCATTCTTCTTTCCTTTTATTAAATTTATTTGTTAGGCTTTATATTTACGTTTTAATTTATATATGTGGATTAGAATATTTCACGACATCTCCCCTCTTAAAACAGACATCTTATGTCAGTCCTTTATTCTATATACACATAGATAAATGTAAGTCAACTTGACTTTACTCTGCTGTTGTGCTATCATGGTTTTATGTAGTTGGGTCCATTCAGAGTAAGCACTACTCATGAAATCTGCCTCAGACCTCTACAACCAATAATATTTTTCGGTTATGTTACTGAACAGCCGCAAGTGTGACTGCTTGTCTTAATGCTGCTTCACAACCCGTATTCACCATTTCTCTTCTCTGAGTCTGCGCAATGACATGTCCAGAGAACATTAGATTTTCCTCAAAATGTACGTTATGAGGAGATAACATATACCTGGTGATAGCAGAGTTTTCGTAGTGGATCCCATAATCTTCTTATTAGCCTGTATGAAACATTCGGAATATCCTCAATCAAAGAGGCAACTCAGGGATTCATTACGTTCCTCCGAATTGTTTCCATCTAACAATTTTGTCTGATCTCAGATTTTACTGGAATCTGATAGTATCCTTTACTCAGATCCACTTTTGAGAAATATTTAGCTTTATTTAGCCTGGCAAACAACTGATTTGTATCCGGCAATGGATCCACCTGTCCTTCTGTAATAGCATTCAGTCTCCTGTAATCTATACAGAGTCTATGTTCTCCAGAGGGCTTCCTTAAGAGTACAACACCGGAACTATACGAAGATTCACTGTGTGAAATAATTCCTTCCTTCAACAAATAGTCTATCTCTTCCTTCAAAGCTTTCTCCTTAGCAAAAGGAATCGAATAGGGTTTCATACAGACAGGTGTGGGGTCTATCAGCTTCATATCATATTCCAATAAGTTTGTATGTCCTGGTCGGTCTGTTAACACCTCTGCATGCTTATCTAGAACCTGTTGTACTCTCTCTTTCTGAGTTTTCGTTAAATGTGTACTGATTTTCACCTGTGCCGCTGTCTCACAGGGGTGTAATGGATATTCAAATGATGAAAGTGGTTCCTTTTTCATCTCCATGGCAATGGACAAGGTCAACAGGTGTGTCTCTTCCTGATGTTCTCTTTCCAAATATTTCTTCAGGAGATTCACATGATAGATTTTTTCTTTCCCCTTCTTATCTATCTTATAATTGGTTCTAGACACCTTCTCTAGAACTGTATATGAACCTTGCCATCCAATTTGTAACTTATTCTGACTACCGGGGAGAAGAAGCAGTACCTTCTCTCCCACAGCCAAATCTCTGTCTTTCGCTTTCCTGTTATAATAGGCAGCATGTTTCTTCCTGGCTTGTTTCAAATTTTCATTGGCAAGTTTCCACCCAGTTTTTAAACGAGTGGTCAGCTCATTCACATATTGGTATGAGGATGTAATATTTTCCTCTGCTTTTTCATCAGTCCACGTTCTTAACAGAGCTACATATGGACCTTTAATTGTGTGGACCTATTTGTCCATGCACCGGTATGGTCTCTTCCACTAGAAGCTCTATAGTGATGATTTTTCCTCCCAGAATTATCATTCACAAAACGACCGCTACCAATTCTTCTTTTGGGGCTTTCTCCCCACTTAAAATTCTTGATGAGAGATTTCCTCTCTACATCCTCTTCCTCCAGTTTGTTTAAGTCCGATTGAGGGATTTTCGGCTTATCCTGGGGTAAGACATCTTTTTGCACTCTCCGCATAGTGGCCATTGTAAAACAGTTAAGTGAAGCTTGTCCGTGAAAAGGGGCTTCCCATTCCCTTTGGTCCACTTTATCAAATTTATTTTTCTTTTTATTGTCAGGCCTAATTTTGCCCCTTGGCGTGTCCAGGTCCTGATCAATGTTCCCACTTGTGGGTGTTCCCTCATGTGCTATGCTACACCTTTCTACAAAATTCTCAATGTCCCATCTTGCCTTGGGCCAATAATAATTGTGAGCCACCTTTTGGATGATGGTACCAATCTTCTCATGGTCCCCATCTTGTTTCACATGTAGGCTCCTTATTAATTCTGCCCTATATCTTTTAGGAAGTACCAGCTGTCCCTGACCTTTGGATCTAGCTCCAGTCTTCCTATACATCAACTTGTTTTTCATGTAAAAATCTCCCTTGCCTGGAGTTGTATGACGAGTTGACAATTTCCTGAAACAAGGCTTGAGGGTCTTATCCCCAGCCTGTGCCTTCCTCATCTCTTCTGGAGTGGTATCCAACATAATATCCTCCTCCTGTCTTGAGGTCGACCTGACCTGAAGGGTGGCCATATACACAGGTTTCCTTCTGCAACGGTCAGTGTCATGATTGTCCATCTGACAATTTTTACACCACCTTTTCCCTTGGTTGAAAGATTTTCTTTCATCATATTTCCTTTCATCGAATTGTGATGTTTTATTTTTATTGTCATACCGTGGCCTATCAAACTGGTGCTTACCTTTGTTTTGATCTCTAGGATCAAATTTATTAAAGTCCTGTGGTGCCCTAAAATTATCCACCTGTTTCTTCTTATTACCTGATACTTCTGCCTGAGCTGCTTGATACCTTTCAGCAACATTTAGCAACTCACCCAGCCTCTCTGCACCTTGTTCCATGAGAAACTTTCTCATGTCTGGAGCCATGGACTCTCTTAATTGTTCAATAAGGACCATTTCCTTAAGATCTTGGGTTTTCCCCAGAGAAGTCCATTTCTCCAAGTATGTCTCTATTCGTGCAGAGAACTGGTGGTAGGTTTCACCTGACAGTAGTTTAGCATTCCTAAATTTTTTCCTATAAAATTCGGCGTTCTTTTCATATCTTAACAAAAGAGCCTGCTTTAGCATGTCATAATTTTCCTGATCACCTCTGCTCATTTTGGCAAAAACTTCATAAGCTGCCCCACGAAGACCTTGAGATAACTTTAAGCTCCACCTTTCTCTCTCTAACCCATATGTGGTAGCTAATAGTTCATATCTATTTAGATAGCTCTCAATATCATCGTCTTTCTCAACAAAATGATCTAAATGAAAATTCATAGCTGAGGTTGAGGCTCCCTGACTAGCAGTGGCATCAGAGGCAAAGGGACTGGCACCATTTTCAGGAGCATGGCCTTGAAACTCAAACTCCCTTAGTCGTAACTCATGTTCCCTTTGTAATCTCTTATCTTCTGCTTCCCTTTCTGCAGCTAATCTCTGGTCTTCTCTTTCTGCAGCTAATTTCTTCTCTTCTCTTTCTGCAGCTAATTTCTTCTCTTCTCTTTCTGCAGCTAATTTCTTCTCTTCTCTTTCTGCAGCTAATTTCTTCTCTTCTCTTTCTGCAGCCTGTCTTCTTTCCTCGGCTTCCAATGCTTTAGCCTCTTTGTCAGCCTCAATCTGCAACCTCTTAGCCTCAGCCTCAATCTGCAACCTCTTAGCCTCAGCCTCAGCCTCAAATTGCAGCCTCTTAGTCTCAGCCTCTAACTTTCTTTCGGCCTCTTTTTCTAATCTTCTTTCTTCCCGTTCAATATATTTGTCACATTCAGCAGTGACATAAGAAATCATAATTTGCCCGTCCATTCCTAACTCTTTCGCAGTCTGTACAGCAGCAGATCGAAATTTTGCCAAGTCGGCCATTGTCTAACATGTAAATGTAACAATTCAATCTATCAATAATTATCTAAGGACACTACAGGCACTGAGAGCTCAACGTTATTTATTTTCACCCAAGGATACTTTTTAATTTCTATTATTACCTGAAGTGAATTACCCCCAATATTTTTAATAGGGAAAGATTCAAAATCCCGAGAGCGAGACCCCAATATATGTGGTAAAGTGGGATATTATAAATATTTATAGGGGACTTAGTGTACTGACTGAGATCAGCTGTGAAGGTATCTGTATCTAATAAGGGTAGTGTATTACAGATGACCTTACTTGCTACCACATATTTATACCTCAGTCAGAATTATTCTGGAATATTGTGATGACTACGTTGAATGTCTAGGGTTTTGTAAATGATGAAGTGTAAGTCACAACAATAACAGACAGATAAACAATTTAATTTATTCCACCACACTTGACAACAGTTTGACACTCACATACATATAACACTCTATGAGACTATCTTAAATGAGTCACTGGTAAATTTTCAAATATCAATATGTATTAAGTACTTTTCATTAATATATATGTGTCCTGATTCAAATACAAAGTGAACCAGGAATCACAATCACTTTTAATTACAAGTTATATGTACAGAATTTATCAATATGAATCTTGTAGTGACATATTTTATTAATATTATCTTATGTGTGTCAGTTGTGTAGTGGTACTATGAGGTAATACTGGTTTTATTTTTCAAGCTATGTTGGTATTTGTCATCATGACTTCAAGTGTTTGTTTCTGTTGGAACTAGTATTGGAGATGTTCTCAGTTCCTGGCATTAAAACAATTAATTTCCCCTCTTATTTTTATACAATGTCAGTTTAAGATGGGGTTACATAATGTTGAGCTCCGCTGGCCACATAGTCTTATCTTTCGTGATGTCGGCAGGAAAAGACTCCTCTGCTCGATTGCTCCCCTGTGTTCTGGAGACACCTCACTGTTTGCTATATGGACCAAGGAGCATGCTGTCCGCCTCTGGATTCAGCAAAGCTCTGACCAGGTGCTGCTTCAATAACTTTTGGACCACAGTCCCTGAAACAAGAAGGTTGTACCTCCTACTTCAGAACTAATTTACACTCTATTTCTACACTGAGCACAATACATAACCAACACTGAGTTCAGAGCGGTAGGCCAACTGTCAGCTTCATCTGAAATAATTTACACCAGTATATTCCTCCCTAATGGTTACTACGCCTCTGCAATTCCAGCATTATTTCTTTCTAGTCGATAAGATAGGTGTCAGTGTACTGTGTGGCAATTCCATGCAGTTTTACTTTCCTCCGACACCTTCTGTTCAGGCTGGAGCATTATATAGGCTTTACCTCATGTTCGCTACTGAACCACACATATATACAGACATAAATTATCAATTTACATTCAATTTTCATTAAAAGATATCAAATATTTCAAGCTTACCACAATTCATGGAAATAATACAGAATTACGATGACTGGCACTGAATATAGCACAATTTCGATCTGCCGATGTCCCAGGCTTTTATTTAGAAAAATATGCACTGGTGCTCAACGCACTGGTTCTGTAGTAAGTTTATTTGCAAATGTGGTGGTGACCTGACGCCTCTAATTGACTATATTGGCAGGTCTAACCAATCGTGCCATGTCTACCCAATCGTTTGAAAAAAAGTACTCCTACTCCCGTTTCCCCTGACAACGAAAGATAGTATTTATAGCCCGACTAATCGTGTTTAGCCTTACATTTATTTTCCGCCAATCAAATAGGAGGTAACATGTCAGCCTATTTCCCGTACAATGGTGGGGTGAAAATCTGCCACTGAGCGATTCTGATTTGGGTGTTGTCTGACATCCCTCACTATTTCTTTTGGCTATAATTTGGTAATTCCTAGACTATTTGCGTAACGTTTAACATATTTTTTGTCAGCAAGTCCTAAGGAACCCAAATATACAAATTTAAAGGAGCTAAGTGGCTGCGTTCAAAATATGCACTTTCTTCTACCTCCTGTTTACTTCGAAAACGATGTGGTGTCTGGGTACTGTAATGTTTTCAAACGTAAACCAGTATAATGTCATATTTCCTAATAAGCGTTTTTCAGGATTTTAAAACCTAACTCTGGTATGGGTAGTGTTTTTATCACTGTCGATTTGAAAAAAGCTAGTGCATGTGGCCTTACACGCGTGATGGCAGCAATTGTGTATCGCGCGACGCGTGTTTAGTGTTGCATGTGTTCCTCCGATCAGCCCTCCCTTCTTTCTATCCTAAGTCCATCTGTCCGTTCGTTTATGGTAACGTAGTGTAATTAATGCTAGTATTAATTTAGGTCATTAATCAGCTTGCGTATCTCAAGGTTTTTCTTAGAAATGCAGCACATGTTTTATCGTAGAAAGCGGGTATTGAAGCAGTAGGCTTTTACTATCAATGTGAAACGTTACAATTTGCAGACGCAGGAGAAAACAAGGGGGATTTCGAGTACAGTCATTGTGACAGCACTGTTCTTTACCATTCTTCTTTCCTTTTATTAAATTTATTTGTTAGGCTTTATATTTACGTTTTAATTTATATATGTGGATTAGAATATTTCACGACAAACAATTCATATATAGGAGATGACTTTTCAATCAATTAGTTGGATAATAATAAAGAAATAACAATTCAAATATAGGAGATGACTTTTCAATCAATTAGTTGGATAATAATAAAGAAATAACAATTCAAATATAAGAGGACCTTTCAATCAGTTAGTTGGATAAGAATAAAGAAATAACAGTTCAAATATAAGAGATGACTTTTCAATCAATTAGTTGGATAATAACAAAGAAATAACAGTTCAAATATAAGAGATGACTTTTCAATCACCTTGTATACCAGATAGCTGCAGTCCTTGACGACGTGCTATGTGATAATATAGGAGATGACTTTTCAATCACCTTGTATACCAGATAGCTGCAGTCCTTGACGACGTGCTATGTGATTGTCTTTGATCCACCATCACTGAGCGTTAACTCTAGGTGATGCGTGTTGTGATTACCAGTGCTAACGAAGTTTTCAAATATATCTTTACTTTTCAGCTCGCTGATATGTTTGAGTGGAATTTAGGTTAGCATGACTGTTGTGAAACCCTGACAGCTGACGGTTGACATTTCATTCAGGATGAACTGACGTACATATTTACACAACATGGATTCAAGGATTAAGCCAGGCCAGGACGATGCAAAGGTTTATTCCATATAATAAAACGTAACAAAACGAACTGAGTACATATCAGGTCAGGTTTCATGCTCTGACATTCCACATCCGGCATCTTCAGTTATTGCCCTTGTCTTTCATACTGCCCATATTTCCGTTGTCCGGCTTTGTCTAATATAAACTGCAACTATAATATTTCTGCGTGTGCTTTAACTTTGATCCCTACAGATACCTGCCTCAGAATTACACAGTTGCTGAATAATATGAATTCTGCACACAACCCAAAATGGACACCTTGTCCTATTCCACCATCGAGAGGTGGGGTGACCAGTTCCCGTCCTTGCTGCCTTTTCCTTCCCTAACTCAGGTACTCATTTACAGCTTGGTAGACTGGCGCGCAACGATACCGTGAATCGAACCCGACACCTTTGCCTCGAGAGACCAGCGCTCTAACCACACTACCAATCGGGGCGCTCTCCACGTAATTATCATCAAAATACATAATTTCCGCCGTAAATACTTGGTCGGTCGGTCGGTCGGTCTGTCACACTTTGTACACCGTCATTTGCGCACTTTTTTTTAATTTTCGAGAGAGTGCATTAACTTTCAAGCACAGCTAAGGGGGTGCAACTGTTGTTGAAAGTTAGACAATACCATTGTGTTGTTTCCCCTTATATGTACTCTCGCGAAAATAGAAAAAAGTGCGCAAATGAAGGTGTGCATGAGCAGTTTGATTATGGAAAGAAGCCAAAAACCCGATTGATAAACAGTACTTGAACTGGAGTTTCATCAAACTTCAAACGTTGTTCTCAGAGGCAGTAAGTCGACCAAGGCTTCTCAGAGGTGGTAAGTCGACCAGGGCAAGATTTTAAAAGATGCACGAACAATTACGAGACATGTTGTCATAAAAGAAAAGTTATTTATTTAGTAAATTTACGGTCCATTAGATCATTATCACTACTCCACATGTCATTTAGGTTGGGTTACTCCATGTCTTCATATTTAATACATCCATATAATTTTCACTACAAATATCTAAAGACGGTCGCCTGCAATGGAATGACCACAGTAGTGATAGTACCGTCTGTAATACGTGCAACAGAAACAACACACTATAATTAATAACCTGTCAACTTTGGCGGGCTGTTGCTAGTGTTCTAGTTATGTACAGAGTGTGGTAGGGATGAAGATTTATCTACGGTAGTTGTTCAGTATCATTTGTGGTCACGCAGTTTCGAAGTACGGATTATTTTATAACCACACTATTGGATGCCAGCTAAATTTCTGTATAGTTAAACAAGAACCCTTTTATATAATTTATCTAAGCAGTCTGACAAACTTTTCCTTGCCTTACACTGATATTGTTATACAATCATCGGTGAATTGTGTTCGTTCTAACTGTAGGAGAGAAGATGTCTGTCAGTACGGTCTTTTTTGAACCCATCGGTGGCCATACGCCTTTTCAGATTGTCTAATTCCTGGCTCATAAACATGGCTTCTCCTCCTAAGACACTGTTCGCCAGATAGGTGGAGCTCACGAGTCTCATATGTACTACAAATAATCGCTAACTTGAAAAAACTGAAGTTATATTTCAGCTTTCTTCATCAGTCAAGTAATAATTCCTATTGCTTAAATTAAAAACAGTTTCTTTCTCCATTTCACACTTACACTAGGCCACCAAGTCTGTTATATTTGGACATGTGCCCTAATATAATCGACGGACCATGTGTCTAGGTTGAACGAGACGCGCCTCGCCAAAACGAAGCAGAACTCATAAAAAAAATAAATAGATTGTTGTCGTAGATTTTTGATAGGTGATTAAGATAGATTCTGGTCCCGTCTGAATAGAACTGGAAAAGGTGGTAACTCAGAGAGAGATAAGGTAAAGAAATAGATTTCACGAGTGAAATAGTGAAAAGGTAGAGTCTGTCCCTGGATTGAGAAGATACTCTAGTCCAGCCTATCGCTACGACTGAAATTTGTTTATCAGACAGTTTACCTTTCTGTATATATTAACATATACGCTATAACCACTCACATACACACACACAGATAAATGACGACAACTTGACGCACACACGTGAAACTATAGTAATGGAGTAGGGATATTGGGCCGAGCTGACCAACACAGGTAATTAAGTTTTATGTTAAGTTTATTTATCATAAAGAAAAAAAAACTTCACAACATCCAGTATCAAATAGAAAATATAAAATCAAATGTTACAGAAATAATAAAGAAATAGACCCATAAGTGCAATTCCCTCTGTTGAAACAAGATCCCGTTAGAAGAAGATATTAACCCCCAAAAGGTCAAAAGCTTAGCACTATGGTATAGAATTTGACTATACTGTAAAGAACAGAGTTTCTAATTAATCTATCCTGAAATGAACAGTATAATAAACATAAGGGAGAAAAAAAAACAAGTGAGTACAATGATTATACAATATACGAATTATTCACCCCTTCTTTCTCTCGCTTCAGACACCCTGTGGCCACATTTTAGTCTCGTTTATCTAATCGTTGATTACAACATCTGGAACATATCTCCGTGGTACACACAACAAATCCAGGGTTGGGTTTTGGCAAAATAAGCCCCAGTTCCTCTAAGACTGATTAATCCTCTTATTGGGAACGCTTACTTTGTTACTGTTAATAGGATTCTGTTTATGTCACATCAATTAGTCCAGGTAGGAAAATACTTAAGAGATCTAATGTTCACAGTGTACAGTAGTTTGTAACTCCGATAGTTAAAGAGAATGTCAGGTATGTAAATCTCTCTGGATAAATCTTCGCCACAACACAGTGGTCGGTAGTCGGGTATTGTTAAATTTGATAACTTCGCCACAGCGGGCTGAATGTAAATGAAAAAAGATGGAAAAGAAAGCTGGGTAGCTATATGACCAGTTAAATTAATTCTTATAGTCTTTTGTTGGTACTCTCTCTCTTTCTTGGTGAAACAAGAGGGCCAAACAGGTCAACCTCGAAGACCCGATATTTATATAAGAATGTTTTTTTGGTACTGTTGGACTTAGACCCGTTTTCTCAGATTCAGGTTCAAGCCGCTGGTAGGTTTTTGGGTTGTGACCCTTACACAACACAGAAATTGAAACTATCTCCAATCGAAAATACTAAGTAATTCCACTTTAACAATGGTCTAGGATTCGAAGCTAGATGTTCCGAAAATTCTGAGGCGACTAGATAATTGATTTTAAAGGATGGGGTATATATATGAAATAGGTCTTAATTCGCTAGTTCTTGCGAAATATCACGCCTTGCCCGTATTTTTGGGGAAATCTGCGGTCGATTTCTGAATGAAAGCTTTATTTCTCACTTCTGCCGACCGCATAGACTTTGGCAACGAGCAAACAGTTTTGATCTCCGCTCGTTCCGTAGCTAATTACATTCTCTGGGACTTACGAACAGACGGCTGAGGTCGGTAACTGTGGTTATCGCCCCTTGATTTTCTTTCTACGTGCATCCTAGTCTGATCTGTCATTATTTCAACGATTGCCCAATCGCTCGCGTGATAATCCAGTTAACGGCTCTTACTCGCTAGTTGTTTACCTGTCCCGTCGTGGACTAGTTAATAAGTCTGTTTGTAAACCTTCCTAGTGCCTGTAAGACAATAGAGAAAAGAAAAAATAAGCGTGGCTACAATTATGAGTTTGACAGATATAGAAGTACATGGGTTCTGCGTTTAACAAAAGCGTGCATACTAATAAGGAAGCAAGGTGGGAGCAAAGACGTGCTGATATATGTAATCTATTTACATAATCTATCACAGTAGTAAACCCTCGTAACTTGCTGTTAAGACAATTCAGTTTGTCACATACGTCAGGGAGAAGAGCTGCATTGGCTGGTCTTACTTTTATTTCGTTGCAAAGATTCTGTTGTTACACATACTTTACTGTCACCCAGTTGGCAGGAATGTGGGTGTTGTTATACTGCCATTGTCTGATCTTTTGGAATATATGCTTTGTCACATTTTGTTTTGTGTGTGGCATGCTGTGCCTGCGTGCCCGCATTTCTACACAACGTAATCACAACTGCATTATTAATACGACAGCTACTTTCCGGCGTGAAATTGTGAAATCTTGAAATCATTCTGATATCACGGTGCAGTTACCAGCTACATGTATACCATATTCATACCCTGGCTGGCCTTCATTGTGGTACTTTCTGAGTTGTAACGAGGATAAGCAAGTTTCGCGAGCTCTGTTTTTACGGAATAAAATATTTAGACGTTACAAGACAACCTTCGGTGCCAGTTTTTTTGTTTGTATAGAAGCTGCTATCTCAGTAAGACAATACAGGTATACTTCACCAGTGGCCTGAGCCGTTGGTTATCCTTTTCTGTTAGGTAACTGTTCTGTTACATGTTAGAGGACAGTGTCACGTAGGGTTTATATTCATTTAATTTCCTACATCTTCTTCCTATTCTTTCACCCGATTTCTCTCTTTTATTATCTCTGTATTTCCTTTTTCCTGTATATTTTTCATCCATTCGTTTTGCGAATATTATTTTCATATAATTCGCAAACTTTACCTGTTTTCCTTTCTCTAAAACTGAGAATCGCACCTGGGTGGTATTGCGTACATGTCAGTCGCGCTGGTCGGATGATAGGCGTGAATTTACAGCATTCGCTAGACATTCGTCTGAGGGTCTCTGGCCTGGGGGCGTGAAAATTCACCCGAGGGACATGAAAAGTAGACAGAGAGTCTGCATTTCAGTAAACGCATGAGGTTTTTCGTCAGGAAAAACCCGGCTTAGCGTGAAAATCCACTCCGCACTGCAGACGGTGGTCTGAGATTTGCAACTCATGCAAGCCCTCGGCCACTGATGGCTGTTACGTCACGCGATAAGCGGACGAAGGTGTTATACGGACAGGGGAGACTATTTCGCTTGGCGAAATAAGATTAGGATCCTGTGTCCGATTTTAAAGATATTGGCCAAGTTTGAAACTTTAATTTCATTCTCGCTCATAGACTCACAGTAGATAGGTTGCTCGTAAACAGAATAGCTGTTAGCGAAGTATCTCAGTTTGTTTCGGCAATTTGTCGAACTTCTAGACTTCCAGAAATATTTTCAGCATTTTTTATTCTTAAGTTGTGCGACTACCTGTAATTCTGTGGTTGAGGTAATTAATATGATAGATATATAGATTTTGTGAGTGTTAAAGTGTTAAATCGCTTAATTCATTTTAATCTATTTCTTTAGCGCAGAAGAGAAATAAAGTGGTAGGCTATTATATTTTCTAGGGAAGCATTCAGTGGAAAGCAGAATAAAATTAAAATTTCTAGCTTATAACGGCAATTGTAGCTATTTATGAATTTAATTTAACCGCTAATACTCAGTCGAGTGTATTTTTCTAAACTAACGTATAAACTCTAGAATCGAGCCTCATGAATGGTGACGGAATACGCACGTGTTCCTAATTCATGAGGATTGCTGATTTTTAAATATAACTTACGTCACGGGAAGTTTAAATGATAAGCAAAGCTCTCTGCTTGCAAGTTTAAATGTAAGTTATAACCAGTACAGATTCTGTTTATTATATTATATGTGTTATTTTTCCTCCACTGTCGTGGAATATTCTAATCCACATATATAAATTATCAAGTAAATATAAAGCCTAATAAATACATATAATAAATAAAGGAAGAAGAATGGTAAAGAACAGTGCTGTCACAATGACAGTACTCGAAATCCCCCTTGTTTTCTGCTTCGTCTGCAAATTGTAACGCTTTCACGTTGATAGTAAAGGCTTACTGTATTATACCCGCTTTCTTCAATGAAACGTGTGCTGTATTTCTTGGAAAAACATTGAGAGGCACCCTGCGTAATGACCTAAATTAATCCTAACATTAATTATACTGCGTTACCAAAACGAACGAACAGATGGACTAAAGGATAAAGAGAGAGGGAGGGCTGAAAATCAGGAACGCATGCAACACGCGTCGCGCGATACACAAATGCTGCCATCACGCGTGTAAGACTACATGCACTAACTTTTTTTTCAGACGAACAGTGATAAATTCACTACCCTTCCCAGAGTTAGGTTTTAAAATCACAAAAAACGCTTATTAGGAAAGATAACAATAGATGGGTTTACGTTTGAAAACATTACAGTACCCAGACAGCACATCTTCGAAACAGGAGGTAGATGGAATTGCATATTTTGAACGCAGCCACGTAGCTCTTTTAAATTTGGATATTTGGGTTCCTTAGGGCTTGCTGACAAAGAATATGTAAAACGTTACGCAAATAGTCCAGGAATTAATAAATTATAACCAAAATAAAATATTGGGGATGCCTGACAGCATGGAATCATTTCTGCTCATAAAATTTTTTTTATAACGTGTTTGAAAAAACCTTACGTTACATAAATAGCCTACCATGTAAACGCCAAATTGATTGGAGCGCAACAAATGAAAGACTAACCACGATTGGTCGGGCTATAAATACTATCTTTCGTTGTTAGGGGAGACGTGAAAAGGTAACATTTTTTCAAACACTTGTCGAAACGTGGCCTCATTGGCTAGACTCGCTGATATACTCACTTAGGAGCGTTAGTTCGAGACCACTAGTGCAAATAATCTTGATAAAGCAACAGTGCGTTGAAGCCAGCTCATATTTGTGTTAAATAAAAGCCTGGAACATAAGCAGATGGGAATTTGTGCCAGTAATTGTGCCAGAATTCATTGCTAATCAACGTATCTGTGTTTATTTCCATGAAATTGTGGGACCGTGGTCTTGATGGTACTGAGCAGCACCTGGTCAGAGCTTTGCTGAATCCAGAGTCGGACAGCATACTCCTTGGTCTTTTTAGCTATCAGTGAGGTGTCTCCAGAGCCCAGGGGAGAATTCGAGCAGAGGAGTCCTTTCCTGCCGCCATCACGCAAGATAAGCTGATTTGGCCAGCTGAGCTCAACATTATGTCCCCTCCTCTTGAAATGACTTTGTAAAAATAACATTCAGAGGGGAATTTAATTGTCTTAATATCAGGAACTGAGAACATCTCCAATACTAGTCCCAAAAGACAAACTATTGAAGTCATGATGACAAATACCAATAGAGCTTGAACACAACAAAACCAGTATTACCTCATATTACCACTACACAACTGACACACATAGGATATTTTAATAATATATGTCACTACAATATTCATATTGATAAAGTCTGTACATATACTTGTAATTAAAATTGATTGTGATTCCTGGTTCCTTTGTATTTGAATCAGGACACATATACCTTTATGATAACCATGAATACATATTGTTATTTGAAAAGTTATCAGTGACTCCTTAAGATATTCTCATAGAGTGTTATATGTATGTGAGTGTCACAGTGTTGTCAAGAGTAGTGGATTAAATTAAATTGTTTATCTGTCTGTTGTTGTGACTTACACTTCATCATACACATACCCTAGACACCTAACGTAGTCATCACACTATTCCAGAATAATTCTGACTGAGATATATAGATATGTGGTAGCAAGTAAGGTTATCTATAATACACTACTCTTAATAGATATAGATACCTTCACCGCTGATCTCAGTCAGTACACTAAGTCCCCTATAAATATTTATAACATCCCACTTCACCACATCCACACAGTGAAAGTTTTGGGGTGACCCTAACTTTACCAGCACCTAGTAGTAGTTTCCATACTTGTGAAGAAATAGACAGTCCTTATTTTGAACCACGTGGGTTTCTTAAGTACCACTGGTATAAACAGTGCATATGCAACCCGAGTTAGCCAGAAATACTATATCCCAATAACGGGTTTTCAAAGACTGTAATGATAAATACTGGACCTTGGAGCCAGATCTCAATTTCTTCTAGAAAAACTCTACGTAATCTTTCTGCCTGGTGGCGCGAAATACTTCAAGTATTAACTAACATTTCCCGAATATATATATATATTTTTTGTGGACAAATCTGTGGTGTGACTAAAGTGAATCCTATACTGAGGGAAGGCACCGACCTGACATTCATCATTTTTAGAAACCTACGCTATTGACACTGTACTCTGCTAACTCCCGCGCCTGGAATAATTGTTAGGTGACTTAATCAGACATTTGAACAAATTTGCACACCCAAGTAGTCGTTCCCGGAGACTCCGAGTTAAATACGTCTTTTGGAACTGGGGACTTCTTGGCAGAAGACTGCATTTTTTGAGTCTGTGTGAAAATCTAAACTCAGTGTGTTCCAAGAGGCAGCGAGCAAAGTCGTGAGTACATGTAAGAGAGGCCATGGCGGAATGAATGAGTGTACGCTGGTTTGAGTGATATTTTCACTATTATATCTTTGACACCCTGTTGCTGTCCTAATTTTTTTTTTCAATCTGCATAATTTGTTGCTAAGGCTAGAGTTCTTGTGTTTTTGTCTTAGGTTAAATCAGATTTTTTTTTCAAACTCTGTGCATATAATTACGAGATAAAACATAGAAAACTCTTAGACTCAAACCCTATGTATCTGTGACTCGGGCGCCATCATCTGTTCTCTTAACGGGGCCGGGCTAAACCTAGAGTTAACACTATAACGGGGCTAACATCCTTGCAACATTTCCTTGAATTTTTATGACTATGTGTATATGTATTTTCCTTGATGTACTTTCTTTGATGTTGTGAGCCGATTTTTCCTGATATTAAAATCGCTCTTGAACTTAATAATCGTGTTTGTTCAGCTCGTTCTAGAATATATATATATATCATTGTTATAGTTTTCCCACGTCTGTGTGTTTACCTGTCGTCACGTGTATGTGCGTGCCTGTGAGTGATAGAAATATACGTAATATGTATATTGGTGTAGTCTGTCTGACGCTGTAACAACTGTTGTAGAAGATAGGTGAGAGAGAGAAGAATTCTTTTCGCTTTCAGAGACAGCCACTATATCAAAATCTATCATCTCACGTGTGTGGAAATTCTATTACCTTTCACTAACTCTCACTGAGTCTATCACCTATTCAAACCTATTCAGAAGGGACCAAACCTAGTCTTAATTCTCCTATCGAAAATCTACGACAAATGAGGGCTCGTTTCCGGTCTTTGAACTTAGAAGAGGAAGACGAGTACGACAAATGGTCGCTCGTTACCGGGAATTGAACCCAAAATCCTAAGACGATACGACAAATTGGTTCTCGTCCGTAGGATTTTTGAACTTAGAATAGGAAGACGAGTACGACAAATGTGGACTCGTCTATCTGGATTTTGAACTTAAGATTCTGTATTCTGATATAGAGTAAGAGTGTGATGTCTTGTGACTGTGTATCTTTTAAAAAAAAATATTACCCCCTAGACTAGCGATCTGTTTACGGGCGTGCTGACCACACAAACTAATAAGTTTTTTTTTTCCACAGCATCTTTGAATAATATACATTTTGGTTACAGGTTGATTTTGTCGGGATATATGTTAACTGCTGATTGTAATACTAAATGCTGGTAAAGTGGTGAGTGTATAACATTCACTGGGTACTGAGGCAGAACGGCGTTTGAACTAAGTTAAGGAGTGTGTTTCGGACTTTTTGTCCAGATTAATTCCCTCCCTTACCCGATCTGACTTCAGGGGCGAACTTATAGTGGATTTTTAAAAATTAAGGGATTATTTTTCTCTTTAATTTTTGCAATATTCGTTTGTTTTTCCACTGTAGCAACTTATTTTTCAGAAGTAATCTTAACTACCATTTAGTTGGCGTAGTCGTGTTTTGCATTAAGTGCTTTATTGCCGATAATAGCAGCGATAGTTAGATTTTATTTTGGAGGAGGTATCCCAGGGTTAAATATATCATCTTTTGATTTTTTTGGTAATTTTTTTCTCGTAAGTGGTAGGAACCAGGTTATTCTTTTTCCTATTTTCGTTCTCCACTTGTCTCAGTCACTGACATAATATGGCCGAGAGGGCAAAGCTTAGACAACTCCTCAGGGACGAAGCGAGAGAGGAGGGACTGGAAGGAGAGGAAGCGAAAGCTTTTGTCAGGGACGAACTTGAGAGATATGATGCGGAGAGGAAAGCAGAAGAAGCTAGGAGGAAAGAAGCAGAAGACCGGCTATTACAGCAGAAAAAGATTGAGGAGGAAATGGAAATTCGCAGGATGCAGCATGAGGAAAAAGAGAAGGAGAGACAGCATGAGGAAAGAGAGAAGGAGAGACAACATGAGTTGGCTCTTAAAGCTCTAGAACTTCAAAGTCGTGGCGCTGCCTCTACCTCCACCAATAGAGAGTCTTCTCCTCATTCTTCCTTAACTGATCCTTCTAACAGTCAATCTCTTCACCTCACTGCTATGTCTTTTCCGCTAGAATCTTTCCCTTGTCCAAATGAGAAGATTGACACATGGTTAGAAAAATTTGAGAAAATTGCAACTCTGTACGGGTTAGAGAGGTCGCGTTGGAATATGAAACTTTCCCAGGCCCTAAAAGGTTCTGCTTATGATGTTTATTCTAAGCTGGAAAGTAGCCAACAAGACGACTACGATGTGTTGAAGAAAGCGTTACTGGAGCGCTTTGAAATGAACGCTCGCAAGTTTTTGCAACTGTTTCGCAACAGCCGGAAAGAGAATTCTGAAACTTTTCACCAGTTCTCATCTCGTCTTAAGGGATATCTAACAAAGTGCCTTGAGCTTTCGCAGCTCCCCTCTACCTATGAAGGTCTTGAGGAACTTGTTCTAACTGAACAAATAAAGAACACTTTGTCTGCTGATACCCGGAGATTTCTCGCTGAGCAGGGGGCAGAAAAACTTGAAGACATTTTGGAAAAGTCTGAGCGTTATCACAATGCGCTGGCTGAACTACCGGCCACAAAGCGGAAACCGACAGAGGAGCATTTTCGAAAACATAACCTAGAGCAATCTTCTCAGGCTTCTAACCAAAACAACCACAGAGAAACTGGACCTCAAAACCCCCCTCCTGAAAAATCCAAGTTCTACAAGAACAAGTACCCCAACCACCCCAAACAATCCGATCAACCCGACCGCCCTACATGGCAGCGCAGCCAGAAAGGACAAGGTGGCAAAGGGAGAACCCCTGAGCATGGGACATATGATCAGACCGAGCACACCGAGCCGAAACGCATCGGATGCTTATTGACAGTCTCGCAAGGCGGAATTATTGACAGTGATTCCCAACCTGTTGGGGATAGACCCTCAACGCGAGGTACTGTTACTTTGAACGGTTCTCAAACTTCTTGCTTATTTGACACGGGGCTTTCTTACGATTGCATTGTTGCCAGAAAGCTGGTTAAACCCGGTCAAGAGACAGGAGAGACCGTCAAACTTTGTGGAGTTCGTAAGAGTGATGCACCTACAGCGCTTCCCATCGCATTGGTGGAGATACACTCTGACTTTGTCAGAGGTGTGATCAAAGCAGCTGTTATGGATGATCCCATCTACCCAGTCATACTTGGCGGGAGATACGTGTGTATTGGGAAACCGGAAGAGCCGATTGTGGCAGCAGTAACTATAAGAGGGCAAACCAAGAAGGAACGGGAGCCTGCGCCAAATTTGTTACCTATGGAACTTAAAGAAGCGCAATACAAGGACCCTACCTTGGCACCCTGCTTTAGGAAACTGCCCATGGCGAAGGAACCAAAACAGCACGGGGACATTTTTTTTTTCTGAGGATGGCGTACTTTATCGGAGAACGGGCAAGCCTGACCAAGGTTACAACCAGCTCCTAGTACCGAAACAGTACAGAAGCCAAATCCTAGAAATGGGGCACTCTCTTCCCTTTAGCGGACATATGGGACAGAACGCCACAAACCAACGTATAACCACTCATTATTGGTGGCCAGGAGTGAATACTGATATTATCAGGTACGTCAAATCCTGTGCCCAGTGCCAACGTGTACCACCCAAGCAACGGACACCCCCAGTCCACATGGGTGAAATGCCAATAATGGGAACACCATTCGAACGGGTTGTGATCGACATTTTAGGGCCTTTCGAAAGGACTAAAAGAAGGAACAGGTTCATCCTGACCTTAGTCGATACATGCACTTTATGGGCAGAAGCTATCCCGCTAACATGCGCAGATGCCAAGCATGTCGCAGAAGCCCTCGTGCAGATTTTCACTCGGTTGGGATTCCCTCAGCAAGTGTTGACGGATAATGGATCTCCATACCGAAACCTGTTGATGGATGAGATCGTTAAGATCTTGAGGACCCAGCACATCCACACTAAGCCATATACTCCGGCCGGAAATGGGCTCGTGGAACGTGCTAATGGAAACCTCACCATGATGCTAAGTAAGCTGGCACAAGTGAAACCTGAAGATTGGGATCTCTGTATTCCTGCAGCATTATTTGGCTACAGAGAATCTCCTCATACTTCCACAGGATTTCCGCCAGCTACACTCTTATTCGGCAGACCCATTAAGGGCCCGCTTGAAGCCTTACTTCAGTCTCTGACAGACGAGAAGGCTGATGAGACAGTTGTCTCAGCCAGTAAATATGTGTCGGTTTTAAAGGAACGGTTGAAACTAGGGTGGGACCTAGCAACGACTAACTTTAAGCGAGCACGCACCAAGCACGCTAACCGATACAGGAAAGTCGCGGAAGAGAGAGAACTGGAAGCAGGAGAGAAAGTTTTGGTGTTGCTCCCTACCGAGAACAACCAACTGAAGATCGGATGGCAAGGGCCGTTTACCGTCCTGAAAAAGATTTCTAAGGCTAACTACCAGATCTCTATTGAAGGAAAGGAGAAGGTTTTCCATTTAAATCTCTTAAAGAGATACTTGGAAAAACCAGTGCCAACCTCCGACCATCTCCTGACGATCGCCAAAACTGACGAAGATGACGATAGTGGCAGGGATATTCCACCGCTATCACAGGAAATCTTTCAAAAATGTCAGAAGCGGCGACGCTCTTTCAAGCGCGCATATGAGACATTCCAGGGGAAGGAAACTTTGAGGAGTGGACTTGAGTAGGAATTGGACAGAGATGGAGGGGGAGATGAGAGGGAAGAGGACAGACACCCTGAAGCTACGGTTATAGGAAATTAAACTCCATAACGTAGACATGGAGTGCTTCCATATCTTAAAGGGGGGAGGCTCTGTCACGTAGGGTTTATATTCATTTAATTTCCTACATCTTCTTCCCATTCTTTCACCCGATTTCTCTCTTTTATTATCTCTGTATTTCCTTTTTCCTGTATATTTTTCATCCATTCGTTTTGCGAATATTATTTTCATATAATTCGCAAACTTTACCTGTTTTCCTTTCTCTAAAACTGAGAATCGCACCTGGGTGGTATTGCGTACATGTCAGTCGCGCTGGTCGGATGATAGGCGTGAATTTACAGCATTCGCTAGACATTCGTCTGAGGGTCTCTGGCCTGGGGGCGTGAAAATTCACCCGAGGGACATGGAAAGTAGACAGAGAGTCTGCATTTCAGTAAACGCATGAGGTTTTTCGTCAGGAAAAACCCGGCTTAGCGTGAAAATCCACTCCGCACTGCAGACGGTGGTCTGAGATTTGCAACTCATGCAAGCCCTCGGCCACTGATGGCTGTTACGTCACGCGATAAGCGGACGAAGGTGTTATACAGACAGGGGAGACTATTTCGCTTGGCGAAATAAGATTAGGATCCTGTGTCCGATTTTAAAGATATTGGCCAAGTTTGAAACTTTAATTTCATTCTCGCTCATAGACTCACAGTAGATAGGTTGCTCGTAAACAGAATAGCTGTTAGCGAAGTATCTCAGTTTGTTTCGGCAATTTGTCGAACTTCTAGACTTCCAGAAATATTTTCAGCATTTTTATTCTTAAGTTGTGCGACTACCTGTAATTCTGTGGTTGAGGTAATTAATATGATAGATATATAGATTTTGTGAGTGTTAAAGTGTTTAAATCGCTTAATTCATTTTAATCTATTTCTTTAGCGCAGAAGAGAAATAAAGTGGTAGGCTATTATATTTTCTAGGGAAGCATTCAGTGGAAAGCAGAATAAAATTAAAATTTCTAGCTTATAACGGCAATTGTAGCTATTTATGAATTTAATTTAACCGCTAATACTCAGTCGAGTATATTTTTCTAAACTAACGTATAAACTCTAGAATCGAGCCTCATGAATGGTGACGGAATACGCACGTGTTCCTAATTCATGAGGATTGCTGATTTTTAAATATAACTTACGTCACGGGAAGTTTAAATGATAAGCAAAGCTCTCTGCTTGCAAGTTTAAATGTAAGTTATAACCAGTACAGATTCTGTTTATTATATTATATGTGTTATTTTTCCTCCACACAGTGAAAGTTTTGGGGTGACCCTAACTTTACCAGCACCTAGTAGTAGTTTCCATACTTGTGAAGAAATAGACAGTCCTTATTTTGAACCACGTGGGTTTCTTAAGTACCACTGGTCTAAACAGTGCATATGCAACCCGAGTTAGCCAGAAATACTATATCCCAATAACGGGTTTTCAAAGACTGTAATGATAAATACTGGACCTTGGAGCCAGATCTCAATTTCTTCTAGAAAAAAAACTCTACGTAATCTTTCTGCCTGGTGGCGCGAAATACTTCAAGTATTAACTAACATTTCCCGAATATATATATATATTTTTTGTGGACAAATCTGTGGTGTGACTAAAGTGAATCCTATACTGAGGGAAGGCACCGACCTGACATTCATCATTTTTAGAAACCTACGCTATTGACACTGTACTCTGCTAACTCCCGCGCCTGGAATAATTGTTAGGTGACTTAATCAGACATTTGAACAAATTTGCACACCCAAGTAGTCGTTCCCGGAGACTCCGAGTTAAATACGTCTTTTGGAACTGGGGACTTCTTGGCAGAAGACTGCATTTTTTGAGTCTGTGTGAAAATCTAAAATCAGTGTGTTCCAAGAGGCAGCGAGCAAAGTCGTGAGTACATGTAAGAGAGGCCATGGCGGAATGAATGAGTGTACGCTGGTTTGAGTGATATTTTCACTATTATATCTTTGACACCCTGTTGCTGTCCTAATTTTTTTTTCAATCTGCATAATTTGTTGCTAAGGCTAGAGTTCTTGTGTTTTTGTCTTAGGTTAAATCAGATTTTTTTTTCAAACTCTGTGCATATAATTACGAGATAAAACATAGAAAACTCTTAGACTCAAACCCTATGTATCTGTGACTCGGGCGCCATCATCTGTTCTCTTAACGGGGCCGGGCTAAACCTAGAGTTAACACTATAACGGGGCTAACATCCTTGCAACATTTCCTTGAATTTTTATGACTATGTGTATATGTATTTTCCTTGATGTACTTTCTTTGATGTTGTGAGCCGATTTTTCCTGATATTAAAATCGCTCTTGAACTTAATAATCGTGTTTGGTCAGCTCGTTCTAGATAATATATATATCATTGTTATAGTTTTTCCCACGTCTGTGTGTTTACCTGTCGTCACGTGTATGTGCGTGCCTGTGAGTGATAGAAATATACGTAATATGTATATTGGTGTAGTCTGTCTGACGCTGTAACAACTGTTGTAGAAGATAGGTGAGAGAGAGAAGAATTCTTTTCGCTTTCAGAGACAGCCACTATATCAAAATCTATCATCTCACGTGTGTGGAAATTCTATTACCTTTCACTAACTCTCACTGAGTCTATCACCTATTCAAACCTATTCAGAAGGGACCAAACCTAGTCTTAATAATTCTCCTATCGAAAATCTACGACAGACAGACGTTACATGTTAGTTAAAAGTTGTTAACTTGTTAGTTAACAGTTGTTACATGTTAGATGACAGTTGTTATATGTTAGATGACAGACGTTACATGTTAGTTAACAGTCGTTATATGTTAGTTTACAGAGACGACGTTAGCCCCCACCCACTCCCCCAAACAGCAACGATAAGTTTAGTGTCTTCCCAGCACCTCACAGATCTGTGAGTGTTAAAACATTGTATTTGAGAAGTGCTTTATGGCCAGGGGGTGTGCATGTACCAGGTTCAGCGTGTTTACAAACAACACTAAAGAAGCCTTAATGCGTTTATACAGTTAGAAATAGGTTGTACTTTTGTCTGCTTGGGAAATAGAAAAATTCAGTGCATTGTACAGGGTGATTAAAGTCATTTCCTATTTGTGTTACATGTTTATATCCTCACATTTATTTATGGGACTTACCTGAAACAGTGTCAAAATAATGAGCTATAACTGCTGTTTGACAGATACTTTAAAAATTTGCTTTTTATTCAAAGAAACAAAATAAAATCCAAACTGGCCAATAAACCGACGTTAAAAGTCAGCAAAAATGGCTGGCCGCTATGAAATCGTGTTGAACAAGCTGAATCTCACGATGAGTCGTAACGTTAATGTGACATCGCATTTCGTGCAACAAAATGACAGTTAATTGTCTTTATTGTGGTGTTTGGGCCATTTAAATTAATTGGATAAAAGTGAAGACATAACATTTTAAAAAAGAGATAATGGCTTTTCAGCCACCCTGCTCATAACACATGGCCAGGCTGTGTGCTTGAACCAGGTTCATTGTGTTTATAAAATACGAATATCCATCCAGTTAGAAGTAGTTTGTACTTTAGTGGTGATTGGGACTGAGACAAATTCTCATATGTTGTAATGCTGTTGCTTCACCTGCATCTCTTGAACCAACCAGCTTTGCCGCTCTGAATTTTGAAAAAAACCTAGATATTGGCGACTTGGGCTATTTAGGGCGATTTTTGTGGCTATTTTGGGCGAGTTGGGCGAAATCTAGGTGGAGTTCTTCCACTAATGAAGGAAAATTACACCTAGATGGGACCCAAAAAAAAAAAAAAAAAACCTAGGTCTAGGTGAATCCACCTAGGAGTGGCAATGCTGGTAGCAACTGTCGTTCCGAGTCGCCGAGCTGGGCGGCTTGCTAGTGCACGAATATTGTTATTTAAAAGAAGATGGGAGGTCTATCTTGTTGTTTTTGTGTGTCTGTGTGTGTGTATATGCGTGCGCGTTTATGGGTATATGCGCGCGCGTTTGTTGGTATATGCTAGAATGATTTTGATTGCAATAATCACATGGCCGCAGTGTGTGTGTGTTTTTTTTTTTTTTGCCGCTGATGGCCGCTTTAGATGAACCATTTACGTGTGAAAAAAAATTGTGAACACATTTTTTATAAATGAATAAAACGCAGGTGAGGGCGATGTTTTATGCCATTAATGGGTCAGTGAGAAAGATGTTCCAGAAAGAAGTTCTACAGGGGTTCTAATCAGCCAATTAAATGTCTTTACAAAAGCAGCACAGACAAGACAGCTACATAGTGAATGATGCACGGTCACCATCGTCATCATCAGTTCCCTATAGAGCATAGGCTTTCAACTAATTTACACCAAGTCATGCTTTCCCGTAAACATATTTTAAGCCAGTCCTCAATTCTCTTCTCCGTGTTTTGTTGGTCCTTCCTCTACTTCTGTTACCTTGTGTATTCCAGAACAACGACTGCCGTTTACTGCTATCATCAAATTTCCTTAATATGTCATGTCTAAAACCAGCGTCTTGTCCTCACTTCTTGTTTGGGACCTAAAGACGCGGCAGTAGAGAATGCAGTCAGCGACCCATAGCTTGACTGCTTGCGTCAAGGTCAGCGAACCAGAGCTGACCAAGACCCTACTCCGCCTCCAAGTGGTGGTCCTGGAAACAGGCTGCATCACTGCAGTCTGGCTGAGAGAGTAGGGATCGAAGAGGGAAGGCTTACCCGGTCCCAAAAAAATGCCGTGCGGAAGTCGGATGTGTCGGCCCGAAAGGCGCAAATATTGCAGCTTCGCTGTAAACGGGCACAACGCAACCAACGTTCTTTTCAGGACGAACGAGGAAGAAGAACTTCTTGTTCCACTGAGATTTGTCCGGTTCTTTCCATCAGTTCCACATCGGTGATCTTGGCACACAATTTTAATTCTGCTGTTCAGCGCCAGCGCCCGTTTCTTCTAATTCCTTCTTGTTGTTGTTGCTTTTTTTTTAAAGACCATCTTCATTGCACACAGACAACTCCATCAGTGCTCCGATCTCCTCCCGTAGATCACACAAGGAGTATATCAGCACCGTGCACGAACTCCGTAGCACTGGCGAGGATCCCAGTGTGTGTATACAGGAATCACACATTCTATAAATATGTTTGTGGCGGGTAGGTTTCCTAATTTTGTAAATTTTGCTAGGGCAGCGGCCTTGTGGCCTACTCTTTACGATTTCTAACTGCCGAGGGATTTTTAACATGCGCATCTTGCACACGGAACCTCCTATTTTTTCGCCCTACTATGTGGCAGTGTCCTTCACTGTGAGTCACGGCACTAATTAGTGAGTTATATGTGACCGTGAGAGTTCTCTAATTCTACTTTTTATATCTTCTTTCTCAATAAATGTCCATCAAGTGTTATTACTAGCTTCCCGCTAGAGATGTAGATTCTTGTGGAATGTAGCAGGTTCGTCTTCTCTCGGATTGATGGTGATAAGGTGCTATAGTGGTGTACTTCTAACTGTGTTGTAATTTTTCCCATTTAAATCATTCGACCAATCTGCATAACTCGGCTGAGTCATATAAAAAGGTTTATTTACAAAGTACATAAATAAACAAATGCAGCTGGAAAACAAATCAATACTCTTTGTAGTGATTGTAGTTTACTGAAGGTCTCCGTATTTACTTTTCTTCCTTCTAAATTGCGTGAGTACCCAGGAATCTCGTGCAACTCACGATCTAGGTCACCTTGTCCTTTGTTTCTTCAACTCTTCAGTACATATAGTGGCGGTCTTTTATCTACAATAATTAAAGTTACTGTTTTCTTCAGATGATGAGTCCTCATATACATCTGTGACTGTTTTCTTGGTTTTCTTCCTTTAACATAAATCAAATCCTATCTGGAGATTGAAATACACATTGAGATCGTACTTACATGTGTTACTACTCAACATAGTCTTTTCTCCTTGTACAGAAATATAGCTACCGCTTATATTCTGTTGTGAAAAAACCGATATCATTAAAGTCTACACACAGTACGCTTCTTTCTGAAATACTTTAAGAACTTCAACTTAAAACTTGTCTTTGTGGTTCCACGAAAGTTGAGACAGCTCAAACATGGCTTCTCTTCAGCTCACACTTAGAAAAACACAACCTTCCTCGAGGTCGCCTCACTGTCACATATTCGAGAAGGCTAGGTATCCGATCCCACTACCCAGGAGATCAGGGGGAGTATGACATCATTAGGGGACCACTTGTTCAGAACAAATTTCCATCAAATGTATTCCCTGTACTGGGAACCGAACCTGGTACCTTTAGAATTAGATGCGGGCGCCATGTTTCAGAGCCATACGGTGGAACTGCCTCCACGATTGAGTTGAAGATTCTTATTTTTATGTTGGTCTTGATTTCTTTTTATAGCCATATTTCTCAGGGCATTGAAAGCCCTTCATGCATTTTGTATCCCTATTTTGATATCATTTTCAGTTTCATCAGTCATGTCTAAATTGCCCACAAGATACAGGTATTAGTCCAAATCGTGTAGAGCTGTGTCCCCAAGTGCAGTCAGTCTATATTTGCCGTATTTATTCTTATAATCTTTGTTTTTCCCATTGGATTTTCAGATTCAATGGCTATGATCACTCCTCAGGTATTTTCATTCAGTTTTACATCAGGTTTTGAATATGGAATAGAACGACAAGGTCATCAGCAAAATTTAGATCGTCGAGCAATTTTTTAAATCAAAGTCCAGTTCCATTTGTGGTAGACGATTATGAAGGTTTCTCAATTCAGTCTTTGTCAGTACAAGTGAAATGTCACAAGAGGCATCTCTGCCGCACTCCAAGTTTTATTTCAAAAGGGTTCTAGAAGTTACCCTTCTAGTAGAGCTGCGTTTCGTGTCTCCATATGTTTTCTTTATTAAGGTTATTAGGGCAGTGAACTTATGGGGAAAACCTCATCATTTTCCAAAGTGATTCTTACTCCATTTCACTCCTCTCTCCCTCTCCTTTCTCTTTCTCTCCCGCTCTCTTCCCCTCTCTCCCTCCCCCTCTCTTCCCTCTCTCTCCCTTCCCTCTCTCCCCCTCCCCATGTCTGTCTGTCTGTATATATATATATCTGTCTATCTGTCTGTCCGTCCGTCCATCCATCCATCCATCCATCCATCCATCCATCCATCTATCTATCTATCTGTCTGTCTGTCTAATCTATCATTACTATCAACTGTTGAAGGCCTTTTTCTGTTTCACCAACTGCGTTTCAGTCCACAAATCGCATGCTAAATGGTTAAGTCAGCTGCAAGCTGTGTTTTTCTGCAATGTGGTCTGTGAGGACCCTTTTGACGAAAATCTGCCGACTCCTTCCTCTGTTGTCTGCCTGTGGCCTCCTTTTATTTCTGGAAGGACTACTCCTTTCACAGCGATACATGAGCAGTATTATCTCTTTTTAATATGTGCACTTCTGCATAGAAGACATACATATTAATAAGTGAAGCACCAAGAAAGAGAAAAGCGCGAAAGTTGGCAGTACCGAACTAAACCAAGTGGAACCCCAAAGTGTGCGTACCACAGACGGTGAATTAGTCAGAGAGAAGAAAATAAGAATTTAGCAAGCCATTTGAGTAACTTGCCCAAATATGATATATTGAGGCAAACCCACTGGCCCAGAGAAACAACACTGGAAGCAAAACTATACGGACCTCTGTATGTACTACAAAAGACAGTGAGGTTTATACAAGAAACAACATTGCAGATATAGACAATATATTTCAAGTGAACGAAAGAAGAAGAGTAACTTGCCAGCTCACCCCAGTTTTTAAGCATCCAAAGATCCAAAATGACTACCTAAAGAAGAACTAAAACAGTGTAGTGCAACATTCTCCCGTCAGTTTCAGTATTGGACATTAACCAAATAATAAGGAAGAAGAAGAATCACCACCAGCTGTGAAATAATTTATCTGAGTCAAGTCATAGTAAACAAAAAGACGCGCCGTGAAATGACGGGATCAGAAACACTGTAGGAACGACACCAGTGATGGAGTATATCGAAAAACAAAAGGAACAATTTGGTTGGTTTAGACAGCTAGTGAAGATGAATGTTGATCAATCAGACCCAGGAGAAGAGGTATCGATTGGGTGGCAGACATCTCAGAGAAGCATAACATGACAGTACCCAGCCAGACAGGACCGGAAACCAGTAATCAGCCTAACCAGCGAAGATGTCACATTAACTTTATAGTTCAGCTGGAGAGGCGATCAACTCAACACAAGATTTCATAACAGGCAACTAATTTTTGTTGTCTCCCCTAGCGTCAGTTTATTGGGTGTTTTAGAGGTTTATTTTATTTTGTTTTGTATCTGAAAACAAAAGAAAATAAAACGTGTTTGTCAAATGGCAATTACTATTCATTGTTCTGACATTTGTTTCAGTAAGTAAGTGAGGATATAAACATTTAAAAAAATTATGAAGTGACGTCTCAATCATACTGTAGTAAATCATTGTGGTAAAGTGGGATGTTATAAATATTTATAGGGGAATTAGTGTACTGACTGAGATCAGCTGTGAAGGTATCTATATCTAATAAGAGTAGTGTATTATAGATAACCTTACTTGCTGCCACATATGTATACCTCAGTCAGAATTATTCTGGAATAGTGTGATGACTACGTTATATGTCTAGGGTATGTGTATGATGAAGGGTAAGTCATAACAACAACAGACAGATAAACAATTTAATTTATTCCACCACACTTGACAACACTGTGACACTCACATACATAAAACACTCTAAGAGGATATCTTAAAGGAGTCACTGATAACTTTTCAAATAACAATATGTATTCAGTGCTGTCATGAATGTATATGTGTCCTGATTCAAATACAAAGGGAACCAGGAATCACAATCAATTTTAATTACAAGTTATATGTACAGAATTTATTAATATGATTCTTGTAGTGACATATATTATTAATGGTATCCTATGTGTGTCAGTTGTGTAGTGGTAATATGAGGTAATACTGGTTTTGTTTTGTTCAAGCTCTGTTGGTATTTGTCATCATGACTTCAATAGTTTGTTTCTATTGGAACTAGTATTGGAGATGTTTTCAGTTCCTGGTATTAAAACAATTAAATTCCCCTCTTAATTTTAGTTTACAATGTCATTTTAAGATGGGGGTACATAATGTTGAGCTCCATGGCCACACTCTTATCTTGCGTGATGACTGCAGTAAAAGACTCCTCTGCTCGATTACTTTAATGAGTTCTGGAGCCACCCCACTGGTTGCTATATGGACCAAGGAGTATGCTGTCCACCTTTGGCTTCAGCAAAGCTCTGACCAGGTGCTGCTCAATAACTTTAAGACCACGGTCCCTGAAACAAGAAGGTTGTACCTTCTACGTCAGAACTAATTTATACTCTATTTCTACACTGAGCACAATACATCACAAACATTGAGTTTAGAGCGTTAGGCCAACTGTCAGCTTCATCTGAAATACTTTATACCAGTATTTCCCTCCCTAATGGTTACTACGCCTCTGCAATTCCAGCATTATTTCTTTCTAGTTAATAATCTAGGTGTCAGTGTACTGTTTGGCCATTCCATGCAGTTTTACTTTCCTCCGACACCTTCTGTTCAGGCTGGAGCACTATAGGCTTTACATCATGTTCGCTACTGAACCACACATATATACAGACATAATTTATCAATTTACATTCAATTTTCATTTAAAAATATTGAATATTTCAAGCTTACCACAATTCATGGAAATAATAAACAGTTTCGTTGACTGGCAATGAATATAGCACAACTCCGATCTGCCGATGTCCCAGGCTTTATTTTATAAAAAATATACACTGGTGCTCAACGCACTGCTTCTTAGTAGGTTTATTACAAGATGTGGCAATGAACAGACGCTCTGAATTGAGTATATTCGCAGCTCTACCCAATCAAACCACGTCTACACATCTTTTCAAAAAAAGTACCCCTTTTTACGATTTCCCCTGACAACACAAGATAGTATTTATAGTCCGACCAATCGTGTTTAGTCTTACATTTGTTGCGCTCCAATCAAATAGGAGTTAACATGGTAGGCTATTTCCGTAACGTAATGTTTTTTCAAACACGTTATAAAAAAATTTTATGAGCAGAAATGATTTCATGCTGTCAGGCACCCCCACTATTTTATTTTGGCCATAACTTGGTAATTCCTAGACTATTTGCGTAACGTTTTACATATTCTTTGTCAGCAAACCCTAAGGAACCCAAATATACGAATTTAATGGAGCCAATATGCATTTTCTTCTAGGATAGTCGTGCTGTTACTACCTTCTCACTTCCAAACTTGAGGGTGTCTGGGTACTGTCATGTTTTCAAACGTAAACCGGTATAATGTCATAATTCCCAATAAGCGTTTTTCAGGATTTTAAAACCTAACTCTGGTATGGGTAGTGAATTTTATCACTGTCGATTTGAAATAAAGTTAGTGCATGTGGCCTTACACGCGTGATGGCAGCAATTGTGTATCGCGCGACGCGTGTTTAGTGTGCATGTGTCCTTGCTTTCTGCCTCTCCCTTCTCTCTATCCTTTAGTCCATCTGTCTTTTAGTTACGCCGTGTATAAAATGGAATGAATGAAATATTAAATTTAGGTCATTGATCAGCTTGCGTATCTCAAGGTTTTTCCAAGAAATACAGTACACGTTTCATTGAAGAAAGCGGGTAATAATACAGTAGGCTTTTACTATCAACGTGAAAGCGTTACAATTTGCAGACGAAGTAGAAAACAAGGGGGATTTCGAGTACAGTCATTGTGACAGCACTGTTCTTTACCATTCTTCTTTCCTTTTATTAAATTTATTTGTTAGGCTTTGCATTTACGTTTTAATTTATATATGGGGATTAGAATAATTCACGACAATCATTAAGAGCGGTTCTGTGTTAGGTTGTGAATTAGATAGTAAATCATTAAGAGCGGTTCTGTGTTAGGTTGTGAATTAGATAGTAAATCATTCTGAGCGTTTCTGGGGTAGGTTGTGAATTAGACAGTAAATCATTCTGAGCATTTCTGGGGTAGGTTGTGAATTAAACAGTAAATCATTCTGAGCGTTTCTGGGGTAGGCTGTAAAACAGTTCTTCTTCATGTGCCTGGTCTGGAACAGACATTGGCGATCATGACCCTCCAATCTTCTGTCTTTTGATAGTCTAATGAGGTTGTTGTTGCCCATGCTGTTGTTTGTTGCCCAGTTGTTTAAGCTTTCCACACACATCTTTCTCTGCCTTCCTCTTCCTCTCCTACCTGGTATTTTCCTACATAAGACTAATTCCTCCACTCCTCCTCTTCTGTTAATTTGTCCCATAAATTTCATTTGTCTTTTCCTGATGGTTTTGATGAGCGATCTATTAACACCCGCAGCTGTCAGTACCTCGGCATTTGTTTTCTTCTCTGTCCACGATATTCTCAGTATCCTTCTCAAAACCACATTTCCGCTGCCTCCAGTTTTTTCACCATTTGGTTACTCATTGTCCAACATTCGCGTCCATATAAAAGAACGGACCACGTAGCCCCTTAGTAAGCGAATTTTTGTGCTTATGGTGATGTTTCTGTTTTTCATTACGTTGCTCATCCTAGTAAAGGCTTCTTTGGACATGGCGATCCTTTTCTTTATCTCTGTGTCACATCTGCCGTCTGATGTCAATGTGTAGCCTAAATATTTCAAGAGATTGACTTGTTTGATTTTGTCTCTTTTGCTGTTCAAAGAGCATACTGGTATATATTTTCTTAGAAACTACCATGCATACAGTTCTGCTGACATTGAAAGATAATGCTGTCAACTCGCTCTCTTGCACTACTTTGTCTAGAATGATTTGTAGATTTTCCTCTGACTCGGCTATTAAAACTGTGTCATCTGCCTATCTCAGATTGTTGATATTTCGTCCTCCTGTAAAACAGTTACTAGCAGTAAAGAACGCGCAATGGTAGATTGCAAAGAAATCAATACATTTTAAAGAGCTCTTCCGTATTAACGTATAAGACAAGTAACACGTCATAAAGATTATTTCCATGATATATTATAAAGTAGTTGGTGCATTGTAAAGGGCGTTTTCCGTAGTAGATCCAGTGTTTATGCACGCGCTGCGTGTTAGCTGGTCTCTGACATACCTGCCTGCCTGTAGTTTACACGTGTAACTGAGTGTCTAGGTCTGTCTGGCAGCCTTCAGCTCACGCAGAAAGTCTGTTTCAAGGGCTTCCAGGTAAGTAGCATGAACAAAATCGAGGCGGCTTCCCATTTCCCCCCCCCCCCCTTTTTTTGTTTTGTTTTTGTGAATCTTTATAACCTAGAGATGCTAAACGCGTCTGCTAACTGGCACGTGATAAGTATCTATCATTCGCTCTTGGGTCACCTTAGCTTATTAAATAGGTCAACAGGATCAAAAACTGTTTTGCTTGGTTTTTTTTAATAGGGGGGGGGGGGGGAAAGAGAGAGAACGAGTGAGCTGTCAAATATTCTCACATTGAAGCAAAAGTGCTTTATTCGTGTTAAAACAGTGAGATGAGAGAAACCAACGTGTCTTACTCATGTTAACCAGTGAGATGAGAGAAACAAGTGTCCTCCTGGCGCTAACCAGTGAGGTGAGAGTAACAAAAGTGTCTTACTCAAGTTAACCAGTGAGCTGAGGCAAACAAAAGTGTCTTACGCAAGTTAACCAGTGAACTGAGAGGAACAAAAGTGTCTTACTGTTAACCAGTGAACTAAGAGAAACAAAAGAGTCTTACTCGTATTAACCAGTGATATGAGAGAAACAAAAGTGTCTTCCTGGCGCTAACCAGTGTGATGAGAGGAAAAAAGTGTCTTACTCATGTTAGATAAAAGGTGAGAGAAGCAAAAGTGTCTTACTCATGTTGACCAGTGAGATGAGAAAAACAAAAGTGCCTTACGCAAGTTAACCAGTTAATTGAGAGAAACAAAAGTGTCTTACTCATGGTAACCAGTGAGATAACAGAAACAAGTGTCTTCCTCCTGTTAGCCAATGTGATGAAAGAAACAAAAGTGTCTAACGCAAGTTAACCAGTGAATTGAGAGAAACAAAAGTGTCTTACTCATGTTAACTATAGAGGCGAGAATAACAAAAGTGTCTTACTCAAGTTAATGAAAAAGGCGAGAAAAACAAAAGTGTCTTACTCATGTTAACTAAAGAAGCGAGAAAAAGAAAAGTGTCTTACTCGTGTTAACTAAAGAGGCGAGAAAAACAAGTGTCTTACTCATGTTAACTAAAGAGGCGAGAAAAACAAAAGTGTCTTACTCGTGTTAACTAAAGAGGCGAGAAAAACAAAAGTGTCTTACTCATGTTAATTAAAGAGGCGAGAAAAACAAAAGTGTCTTACTCATGTTAACTAGAGAGGCGAGAAAAACAAGTGTCTTACTCATGTTAACGAAAGAGGTGAGAAAAACAAAAGTGTCTTACTAATTTTAACTAAAGAAGCGAGAAAAACAAAAGTGTCTTACTCACGTTAACTAAAGAGGCGAGAAAAAACAAGTGTCTTACTCATGTTAACTACAGAGCGAGAAAAACAAAAGGGTCTTACTCATGTTAACTAGATAGGCGAGAAAAACAAAAGTTTCTTACTCATGTTAACTAAAGAGAATAGTCTGGCGCTCTCTCTTCCAAACCTCTACACCTCACGGTAGAAGGGGAACGACTAAGTAAGTAAGTAAGTTAACTAAAGAGGCGAGAAAAACAAAAGTTTCTTACTCATGTTAACTAAAGAAGCGAGAAAAACAAAAGTTTCTTACTCGTGTTAACTAAAGAAGTGAGAAAAACAAAAGTTTCTTACTCATGTTACCTAAAGAGGCAAGAAAAACAAGTTTCTTACTCATGTTACCTAAAGAGGCGAGAAAAACAAAAGTTTCTTACTCATTTTAACTAACGAAGTGAGGGAAAAAACCAAAAAGTGTCGTACTCGCGTTAACCATTGTGATGAGAGAAACGGAAGTATATATATATATATATATATATATATATACATATATATATATATATATATATATATATATATATATATATATATATATATATATATATATATATATATATATACATATACATATACATATACATACACACACACGTGGTATTTACGCTCCTGTAATTTACACCATGGTCATGGAAATTGGCTTTGTTAAATCTGTAAGACTGACGGACAGGATGAGATCAGATTTTTTTTTTTTTCTCACGATAATGGATCGACGAAGATGAGAAAAATAGAGAAAGAAATATATTGTTAATGTTAGCATGTGAGATGAGATGAAAGAAAGAGACAAGTGTATCCTACGGTGTTAGTCATTGAGAGATGAAAACAGTCAAAAGTGGTTTAATGGTGCTAGCCGGTGAGGGAAGATGAGAGGAGACAGAAGTGTCTCACTCATATTAACTTGAGAGAAGAGATAGGAAGAGACATACGATTCGTGTTAACATGTCTGAGAGATAGCTGAAAGAGATATCGGCTTAGCATGTCTGAGAGATAGGAGAAAGAGATATAGGACTGAGATTAACACGTCTGAGATATAGCAGAAAGAGATACAGGATTGAGATTAACTTACGATTCATGTTAACATGTGAGAGAGATAACAAAAAGAGACACACGATTCATGTTAACATTTGAGAGAGATAGCAAAAAGAGACACACGGTTCATGTTAACATGTGAGAGAGATAGCAAAAAGAGACACACGATTCATGTTAACATGTGAGAGATAACAAAAAGAGACACATTATTCATATTAACATGTCAGAGAGATAGCAAAAAGAGACGCACGATTCATGTTAACCTGTCTGAGAGATAGTAGAAAGAGACGCGATTCATGTTAACATGTCAGAGGGTTAATAGACAGACACACGATTTGTGTTAACATGTCAGGAGGATAGTAGAAAGAAACAATATCCGTGTTAACACATGAGAGGAGATGGGCAAAAGAAAACTTAACTCGTGTCAGCCTGGACGAAATAAGTTTCTCTTTGCGTTACACAATGCGTCACTTTCACACCCGTGTACTGGGCCAGCCTAATTATTCTTAAAATGACTAGAAAGGACAGGGGTCGTGCTGTTCATGCGAAGTTTAAAATTTCAACTTTGAATCCAAGGAATGCATGTCTCCTGTGTGAGGCCGGTAATCCATAATGTTTTACATATGTACTAGTTGTCTCCCGCGCTTAAACTCGTGATGGGGGAGAAAAAAAATATCTGCACTACAGTACTGTTCGTTCTCTTGTTGTATTAATAGCTTCATACAAGCGAAGCGGTGTGAGGAATTTCAAACACATTATGTATTTGAGCTTCAACTGCTACCCAAGATGAATAGTGAAAAGAGTTTATTAATTTATTTTTTAATATGTGGGGGGAGAAAGGGAAGGTGTTAATTCGAAGCATTTATAAAAGGTAACGTTAGCCCCTATGCGAATACAGCCGTAGAGGAGTGAAGTGTTAGAGGTACTTCACTATACTAGGTCCAGCTTTATCAGATGGGGTGGCCAGTTCTCTTCCTCGCTGCTTTTTCCTTCCCTAACTCAAGAACAGAATCAGGTACTGATTTACAACCGGGTGGACTGCAGTGTAATGCTACCAGGTTTATCCCGGAACCTGGTTGCTTTGCCGCGAGAGACAAGTGCTCTAGCCACTCTTGTCAATCGGAAGCTTAAAGCTTTTAAACACTATCAGTATGGCGCCGCCCCCCAACTTTGGTATCGTGATCGTTTTTAAAAGTAGGATGGTTTTCTTTGGTTGGATTCAGTTGTAAAA
The DNA here is from genome assembly GCA_024509875.1 of Oreohelix idahoensis. Lineage (NCBI taxonomy): Eukaryota > Metazoa > Mollusca > Gastropoda > Stylommatophora > Oreohelicidae > Oreohelix > Oreohelix idahoensis. The sequence goes on along the minus strand of JAMPIV010014044.1, from coordinate 678,979 downwards.
AAGTGGAATATGTTGCTGTGGTTGGGTTCAATTGTAAAAAAGTGGAATATTTTGCTTTGGTTGGGTTCAATTGTAAAAAGTGGAATATTTTGCTTTGGTTGGGTTCAGTTGTAAAAAGTGGAATATTTTGCTTTGGTTGGGTTCAGTTGTAAAAAGTTCAGAAATAACTATAGAGAAAAATGGCATAAGAACACACACACACACAGTCTGATACTTTAGAACCATACTATACATTACCAAGAAAAGACTGAGTCATAAATTTCAGACTAAGAACTGGCCATTACAGACTCAAATACCATCCGTACGTCAAATTGAAAATTAGACAGACTGATATGTGTCCACGTGAGGAGGACAACCAGATATGTGTCCACGTGAGGAGGACAAACAGATATGTGTCCACGTGAGGAGGACAAACAAACAGTAGAACACGTACTCCAAGACTGTCTGTTCCACGAGAGGCGCAGAGTGGCAGCATGACCTTCTCCAACTCAGTTGAGGGAGATACTGTATGGTGACGAGAGAAGCCTGAGACGGGCTGCCAGCTGACGAGACTTATAAGAGAGATAAAAAAAAAAGTTAAAGGTAGTCCCATAACAGATACTACTGTAGGGGAGTGAAGTGTTAGAGACTTCACCATACCAAGTCCCTCCTGCCTCGCTGCCTTTTAGATGTGGTTATTTGAGGGCTAACGAAGAAGACGAATTGTAAAATGTGGAATATTTTGTTTTGGTTGGGTTCAGTTATTAACAATATCAAATTAAGAGTATGCATCCTGGTCCATTTAGCTAAGGGTTTATTAACTTTTTTTTTGGTGCTACGGACCCCTTTGATAGTCCAATGAAGGCTACGGGTCCCTTTGATAGTCCAATGAAGGCTACGGGTCCCTTTGATAGTCCAATGAAGGCTACGGGTCCCTTTGATAGTCCAATGAAGGCTACGGGTCCCTTTGATAGTCCAATGAAGGCTACGGGTCCCTTTGATAGTCCAATGAAGGCTACGGGTCCCTTTGATAGCCCAATGAAGGCTACGGGTCCCTTTGATTGTCTAATGAAGGCTATGGATCCCTTTGATTGTCCAATGAAGGCTATTGACCCGTATGTGGCTATTAATATAGATCGATTGTGTTATTTCTGTATACATCGACGCCTTCCTGCCACACTACATTATAACACGAAAACCGATGTCAGACGAAAGTTGTGTGCCATACATTCCGGCTACCACAAAAAACCGACGGAAGATACAAGTGCTAGTCTATATTCAGTTAACAAAAAACCAAAAGACGACAGCCGAGAACAGAAATTTAACGTAACATTTGAGTGTCATTACTAATCCCTACCCAGCCACAGATAGGGCAAGAGAACTTCATATTGCTTTAACTTTGTGTTTGCTTTAGCATTACAGCCAAGGATTTTTTTTTTTTTTTAAAACCATACCTTCGGTGAACTTTCTCCTCCTAGTCACGGTAGGTGTGCGAGGCAAACTGGAACTAAATCATTGGATGAGCTAAACGAGATGACGGGTCTGTTCCCGGGAATGAAATCTTGTGACAGTGCTGTTTCATCACTTGTCACTACACCTAGTCAGTGAAAGCATCATGTGTGTTAGGTTCTCGTCAGGTTTCGGAGCTTCCACACTGGATAGTTTCGTAAGTCCGTGCTTTCAGCCCTACGTAGTGTGGGAATCTATTTTAGCTGCATCGCTTTTTAAGTTAGTTATGATGATGATCCGACACGGATAACCAGAGTGGTGTTCTGGAGTAGAAAAGCGAAATAGTTTTATAGCAGAAATATGTGTTGGTTTAAGAACGCCTTTCTGTTTTAAGTATTCGTAGATTTGAATGGGAATTTCGACTTCTTTATGGCACATGCTTTGAAAGAAATACATTTCGTTAATGTATTATTGTTATTATTGTTGTTGTTGTTATTATTATCGCCCCGTGTAGTTCCCGTGGGTCTGTGGACTGCTGCACCCTAGGCATGTCGTACAAGGCGACTAACATGAGGCTGGCAACCTCATCATGTAAACAAATCACCATAGAAACCACTTCTGCAAGAGTATGTGAATGCTTCGTGCAGACGTCTTGCAGACGTCTTGCAGGTACAGGAAAATGGTGATTATTTTTATTGTTATTATGAAATATTGTATATTATTATTTTACTGTCGATTTTTTAATATAAAATTACCAATCATTTTGAGTATTTTTATATTATTCTAACTTCGTATTTATATTAGCTTTGCGCAGTGGCTTTACCGTAGCTAATGATGTTTTACCGAGGCGTGGTTATTGCTAGTTGAAACAAATTATTTCTATTATTCATTTTATTTGTTCTATATTTGTTTATTATTATTATTATTATTTTATCTGCTGTTCGTCGTTCGAAAAGCATCCCGATTAGTATTCTCATTTTAGCACAAAGGCAAAAACTAATACATGTGTTTATTTTCTCAACCATTGGTATGTACGCAGTGGACAAGAGTTGCAGAGTTCGTTAGGGCGTTCACTGAGTAATGATAGTTGACACGTGCTTAATGACATTGAGCAATAAGTTATCGCCTAATTTGTTTCTGAGGGTTGCAAGGAGAAGGATACACCGGAGCAGCTATCCGACGGTCATTCTAATTAACGAGGCGTGTCCACGTTTGCGGGCGGATCCTCGCATCCGTGTTGTTTTAAGTTTATACTGCTTATCGAAATATGATTAGGCCATCCTGTAAGCTGGCTGCCATTTCTGGTACAGTGTTCTGGCTGAAGCCTTTTTTGGTCCGTTTATGCTGAAAGCAGTTAAGTAAACTGCCAATTTTTACTCGGTTTTGTTAGATTTTGAAAGCTTCATTTGATGGAAATATTTGACATGTTTCGACAAACACTACCTTGTAAATAGTGATTAAAACCTTCTTTGTAGGGAGCCACGAAACGATCATCCAGGTTTTTCATTGAGGTCTGTACGTTTATTCTGCTGTTGACAAAGATTTACTCCTTTGAAATAAACGATGTACATTCAGATGGTTTAAGTGCTGTTTTATTCATTGTGGTTTGGAAAAGATGTGTTTAGTTACGTCGATGATAAGAAGTGTAATACTGACGCCAGGGGATCAGATTCCTTTAGCGAAATCTCATATTTTAGCATTCTGACTGCAAAATGCATTACTCGCCTGATACCAGTGTGGTTATATGTACAAAGGATGGTGAGCGACCGCACGTTTGGAATAAACTTCAGAAAGCGAGAAATCACAGCTCTTGGTCCCTAGAGCGGAATAGCGTGTCTGACGATGTTTTCTCGCCCGGCCCTATAGATTGGTCATATGATGAGAACCGTGTCATCGATTCAGCTCATACGATCGTGTCACAGTACCAGCCAAGCTATGAGGGGTTTAAGTCGGCCTCTTTTAAAGAACATCGAACTCATCCAGGATCAGCGCCAGATGATCGATTTAGTAGGCCCTTAGTGTCCACTGGTGAAATACGGAATTACTGCTCTCCTGGTTCCAAATCTAGACACTTGTGGCATGAGACACCAGGAGGGCGGTGGTTGCCTTACGGGGTCAAAAGTCAGATTAAGATGGGACCAAGTATGCGTCAAACACCTTGTTATGCGGTAAGTGGTCACGTGGCAGCAAAAAATGGCGTCCATAATAAATCCCATCCAACTTTCAGATCTGATTTATGGAACAAAAACAAACGGCGAGTAAGCGTTCCCCACGTTGCATTTGACGAAATTATCCACGCTGATCATAGAGGCGTATACGGTTATTTGGCACAAAGCTGTACAACGTTGCGTGGTGAGCACTTGTTTCAGCAGTCCATTATCGACAATAGAAATGTCAGTAGAACGTTTTCTTGTCGACAGTTACCTGACCACATGATCAGTGACAGCAGCGTGTCTGGCAGTATTATCCTACCAAGACTAGAGAGAAATCAGAGACGGAATTCACATTTATGTGATGGTTTGGTGACCAAATGTGGACAGCATAATTCAAAAGTGGAGTACCCACACACCTTTCTGGAAACTGATTTAGACCAGTCCTTAGAGTATTCTGGGTACAACACTGCAGACAGTGTAACAGATGACAGCGACGGAATTGTTTCTATGAGTCTTTGCAAATATTCAGGGGCTGAGCATTCATTCGTGGATTACGTGGATCCTGTTCAAAGTAGCTCAAAAACTGAAACCTGTAATCATGTGTTGATTCGATTTTCAGCCGAAAATAACCATTCCATGGAAAAGTCGGGAACTTGCCGTCCTTGGATATTGTCATCAGATACATGCGATCAGCATAATAGAGATTGTTCGTCAGGTGTTCCAGGAGCAGAAGACTTCCGTAATGCCCGCGTTAGTTCTGAACCAGGAAAGTATGTAAATAGCGCCAATAAACTTCTGAGTGAAATCACTTTGGGCAGGCGTGAGACAAGCAAGTTAGACTGTTCGGGATACAAGGCAGACGTGGAAGCAGTAACTGTCAGGTAGGGGCTAATTGACAGCGCTGAAAATATCTCAATCTCTGGCTGGTTAACTCAGTCTATTAGTCCTGTCAGTAACCTTAGATCCTGTGGATGTAGCAGTAATAAAAATATACATTTCCTTTCTTACCATCTCTATGTCACTGTCTTTATCGTTTTCTCATTTGTGTTAACTACTATTACACCCATAATGCATCTTCTTCATTATGTTGCTTGGTGTTTCATGTATCTAATAATAATAATAGCCTCTTCAGTCATAACTGACTATGGGAATGCGCCCCCGAGGTGACAGCCCTCCGCTGCTTATTTTCCTGATTTTCGACGGTTTCTCCCCTCTTCGGCTTGTTGTGTGAGCTTCTCTTCGCCCAATCTGAGGTGGCGCCGTAAATAGCATCGCCACTTGGTGCGATCGGCAGCTTCATGCTCCCACGTTGCTGGATTTATGTCCACTGCCCTCATGTCTCTCGTGCACACATCTTTGAACCTCAGCTGCGGTCGCCCAACTGTTCTTTTGCCATCTGCTACTTGCCAGCAGTTGCCATGTATCTATTTATTTATTATTTCCACAAGTGCCACTCCATGAGAATCTGGGTAGATTTCGGTTTCCTTAGTGTATCTATACTTTCATTTTCTTATCTTTCGCCCAGTGGACTCTCCTCCTTCCTCTTCCTATTTGTTATTGTTGTTTATGTTCCAGAAGTCTTCATTTTGTCTTCATATTTCTGTAGGACTTTGCTCGTCTCACTCGTCTGCTCACTTTATTGAAGCTGCTTATAACATTATGTTTACAAAACAAACAAAAACTACAGTCTGTTGTCAACCTTGCATTGTCGCATTTCACGAAAACGTGTTTTGTAAGCAGACGGCAGCCGTATTCTGAGTGGCCGTCATTTTTCCTTCCTGGACCTTGCGTCCAGATCCGACCAGAACGGAGGCAAACAACGTACATCCCGTAACCTGTTGCCGTGTCAGAGCTTGTTGATTTAAGCTGTTCAAGAATCTTCTGTGTTTTCTCACTTTTATTTGCCTCACTTTTAATTGTCTTTGTTCTCCTGTGGGTTGTCATTCGTTCTCTTTTCGTCGGCATCTTCTAGTCTGTCTTCGTACGTGTATTTGTCATCTCTCTTTCTTTCTCCTTCCTTGCCTCCTCTCCGGGCCTTTGTCTCCCCCCCCCCCCTTTTTTTCCCCCTCCACCATGGCTGAATGTGTTAGGCTTTCTTGTCATGTTAATTGTCTGTGATAGGCTTTCATTTCTTGTTAATTGTATGTGCTAGTCTTTCTTTTCCTGATTGTATGTACTAGTCTTTCTTCTGTTAATTGTATGTGCTAGGCTTTCTTTTCTTGTTAATTGTATGTGCTAGGCTTTCTTTTCTTTTCAATTGTATGTGCTCGGCTTTCTTTTCCTGTTAATTGTCTGTGCTAGTCTTTCTTTTCTTGTCAATTGTCTGTGCTAGTCTTTCTTTTCTTGTCAATTGTCTGTGCTAGTCTTTCTTTTCCAGTTAATTGTATAAGCTAGTCTTTCTTTTTCTGTTAATTGTCCGTGTTAATCTTTCTTTTCCAGTTAATTGTATGTGCTAGGCTTTCTTTTCCTGTCAATTGTCTGTGCTAGTCTTTCTTTTCTTGTCAGTTATCTGTGCTAGTCTTTCTTTTCCAGTTAATTGTATAAGCTAGTCTTTCTTTTTCTGTTAATTGTATAAGCTAGTCTTTCTTTTCTTGTTAATTGTATGTGCAAGGTTTTCTTTTCTTGTTGATTTTATGGGCTAGATTTTCTTTTCCTGTTAATTGTATGTGCTAGTCTTTCGTTTCATGTTATTTGTATGTGTTAGGCTTTCTTTTTCTGTTAATTGTATATGTGTGACAGTACTGGTGGTACTAAGGGGGAGCTTAGTAGTTAGACTATCTCCTTAAAGGTTAAGAAGAGTTGTCTCTCTTTTTTTTTTATACAGAGGGCTTGATGTGTAGTATAGTGGTCTAGTCTTCTAGTTCAGTAGACTCGCTATCGCAAGAGTTGTTATTTCCTAGAAGAGGTTTTACGGACCCAGGTTCTTTTGGATCTCATTTATGATGGAGACCTTGTGGTTAGATAAATATTCAAATTCCACACAGATAATTTCAAAAATGGCGACAGTCAAGTATTTACCAAGTCAGGGTAGTACAAATTTTCAGCTTCTATTGGTATAGGTTCTAAATCCAGATATTTTCAGAACATGCACATCTCAATTCACTATAGTTACTGATTTGAGATTTTTCTCTTTTCAGATAAACAACAATCCTTTATTCGTACACTCTCTCGTTCATTTAATTCAAATATGGCGTTCCTTTGTGGGGAAACCTCTACATCGTTCTTGTGTTACTAATTGATTAACCCTCTATATTTATGTAGTTGCAAGGTGCTATCAATTTCTGAAACCGTTTTATTTTTTTTTGTCTTCAAAACTTTTCAACAGTCTGTCTCAATCAAGCGAAACGTCTTAGTCACGTGCTTACCTCGTGCAAATAATGTACGACATACCTCGTGGCAGAGTAACACTCTGACCTGTAAATACCAACTGGTCGTAGGCCTATACAAAATCGTGAATCAGATTCAATGATGAAGTACGAATATTCTCCACCGACGAGACCTAAGGCTTTTGTTCTAACCAGGGGGTGGTCAAAATCGATCGCAAACCACCTTAGAACACCTTATATGCAATGGTCATATTTTTCTGCTCTCTTCTCCAACTCGAGTCAGACTGGAATTCTTCAATACCCTCGGATATATACCAAAAGCCGTGCCTAGCTGACTACTCATGCATGTTTTTCATTCGTTGGTAGACCGGAAACCATTGATACATGGCTTATGATTGGTCTTCCGGTCTAACTTGTGTACTCACACAAGGTTTGATGACGTCAGGGGTTCTTGTTATACACACAAGTGTACTGACGTCATCGTTTTATGACTAGTGTTAATTTGACTAGCTAGTCTTTATCTAATACTATTTTCTACTTAATGGTAGCTCTGTTAGCGCTAAAGTAGTAGGAGTAGGCCATCCGGTCACATGTGCTAGTCTTTCGTTTCCTGTTAATTGTATGTGCTAGGCTTTCTTTTCTCTGTTCGAAGTCTGTGCCAGTTTTTCCTTTAAATGTCTTTGCCAGTCTTTCTTTTCCTGTTAGTTATCTGTGTTTTTCTTATGCTGTTAATTTACAATACTTAATCTGCCTTCAAGTCCCATTCTTCATTCTCTCTCTCTTTGTCTCTGTCTGTATGTCTGTCTCTCTTTCTCTTGCCTCTCTCACTTCTCAGCCACCACCTAGTTGTCTGAGTCAGGCAGTTTGTCATATCATCCAGCCTTCTTGTTTGTATCGGCATCTGCTTGTATTTATCTGTGACTGACTCTTTATATCCTACCATGTTTTGTCCCCTTACTACTGCATGTATTTATCTCTGCCTGTTTGTCATTCCGTTTTACTGTTTTGTCCCTCTTAGTGTACTCTCTCTCTCTCTCTCTCTCTCTCTCTCTCTCTCTCTCTCTCTCTCTCTCTCTCTCTCTCTCTCTCTCTCTCTCTCTCTCTCTCTCTCTCTCGCTCGTTATTTCCTATGTGAATAATTTGAATTATATCTATGTAGTATTATTATTACTACATAGTAATTTTGATTATGACTTTAACTGTAAATGTATGCTGTTATATTACCTTTATAATGTTGCATGCCTTTAAAGTAATGCTTAAAGTAACATATCGGAATGAAAGGATGTAGTATGCAAGATAAATGACAGTGGAAGGGCAGAATGCTTGACGGGCATGTGCGCCCACTTCTTAACTCTTTGAAAATAAAGTTCGTTTGCTCTCTCTCTCTCTCTCTGTATCCATATATATATATATATATATATATATATAATATATATATATATATATATATATATATATATATATATATATATATATATATATATATATATATATATATATATATATATATATATATATATATATATATATATATATATATATCAGCCAAAGTAATTCTGTATTCTCTCACTGTTTTCTTGTGTTGTTGTTCTGTAATCTATCTCTCACCATCTCACTTTCTGCTTGTCTCTGTCATTTTATATTCTGTCTTTGCTTACTTATTTCTTTAGTTTCTGTCATTCCGTATTCTTTCTCCGTCTATTCGCCAATGTCAGTATGTTGTCTGCCTCTGCCTACTTGTCCCTGTCATTTTATAATCTGTCTGTACCTACTTGTCTCTGTCATTTTATAATCTGTCTTTGCCTACTTGTCTCTGTCATTTTATAATCTGTCTCTGCCTACTTGTCTCTGTCATTTTATAATCTATCTCTGCCTACTTGTCTCTGTCATTTTATAATCTATCTCTGCCTACTTGTCTCTGTCATTTTATAATATTTTTTTGCTTACTTGTCTCTGTCATTTTATAATCTGTCTTTGCCTACTTGTCTCTGTCATTTTTCTAATCTCTGCCTCTTGTCTCTGCCTTGCCTACTTGTCTCTGTCATTTTATAATCTGTCTTTGCCTACTTGTCTCTGTCATTTTATAATCTGTCTCTCTCTCTCTCTCCCCTGTCATTTTATAATCTGTCTTTGCCTACTTGTCTCTGTCATTTTATAATCTGTCTTTGCCTACTTGTCTCTGTCATTTTATAATCTGTCTTTGCCTACTTGTCTCTGTCATTTTATAATCTGTCTCTGCCTACTTGTCTCTGTCATTTTATAATCTATCTCTGCCTACTTGTCTCTGTCATTTTATAATATTTTTTTGCTTACTTGTCTCTGTCATTTTATAATCTGTCTTTGCCTACTTGTCTCTGTCATTTTATAATCTGTCTCTGCCTTCTTGTCTCTGTCATTTTATAATCTGTCTTTGCCTACTTGTCTCTGTCATTGTATAATCTGTCTTTACCTACTTGTTTCTGTCATTTTATAATATATCTGTACCTACTTGTCTCTGTCATTTTATAATCTGTCTCTGCCTATCTGTCCCTGTCATTTCATAATCTGTCTTTGCCTACTTGTCTCTGTCATTTCAAATCTGTCTTTACCTACTTGTCTCTGTCATTTTTATAATCTGTCTTTGCCTACTTGTCTCTGTCATTATATAATCTGTCTCTGCCTACTTGTCTCTGTCATTCATTCTTTACGGCGACGTTTTAACATTATGTATACTTGTCTTCTAGTGTCAATGTTCGGGAACATGTTTTGACGCTCTTGGTTTTACTTCTCTTTTAGCGGGAACATGTTTTCAAAGTCTCCTGTATGCATATCTTCTAGCGAGAACGTGTTTTACGTTCTCGCATATGTTTCTCTTCTAGCAGGAACATTTATTGACGTTCTACTTAAACGTTTTGACGTCCTTTACGTGTGCCTGTCTTCCAGTGATTATATACGTGAACTTCTTTTTGGACATTCTTTACGTGTGCCTGTCTTCCAGTGATTACATACGGGCGCATTTTTAGACGTTCTCAATGAATTCTTATCTTCCAGTGATTTAACACGGAAACATTGTTTAACATTCTTGTGGCATGCTTATCTTGTAATAATTATATACGAGAACATTATTTTTACGTTCTTTTACATGCGTTTCTTCCAGTGGTTATATATAGGGACCTGTTTTGAAGATCTTTATGTATGCGTTTCTTGTATACGGGGTCATCATCAGCATCATCTTTTTCGCTCCTGATGGAGCAGGGCGCGACTGCTGCAGCTTGTCCTCATATAGAAAGTCTTGTTTCAAAGAGCATGCTCCCGCAGTTGTTATTCCTGCAGCAATGTGTTTGATATGATGAGGTTTCCAACCCCCTATACATACTGGGTCATACTATAGCATATTTATAGGGATTTTTTTGTTTGTTACGGAGACATACTTGGGAAAACTTTATTTTATGTTGATCGTCAAGTCATTATTTAGGTTGTATGTATGGGGCTTTTTTATATTCCTCATATGTTCTAGTTTTTATATTCGGGGACATTTTTTTTGGCTGTTCTGTTTATTATGTAACCAAAACGGTACAGACTTTCGTAAATGGGCGCTTGTGTAAAATAGAAGGATTGAAGTGGTGTGACAAGATCACTAATGTAGAACTGATGACAAGATCACTAATGTGGGACTGATGACAAGATCACTAATGTGGGACTGATGACAAGATCACTAATGTGGAACTGATGACAAGATCACTAATGTGGAACTGATGACAAGATCACTAATGTGGAACTGATGACAAGATCACTAATGTGGAACTGATGACAAGATCACTAATGTGAAACTGATGATAAGAACCAGACACGTTGGCTCCAAAATACACGTTAATAAGCACTTCAGTGGTTACTCTCACATTGTGGAATTACTGGAAATGAGAGAGCAGATGATTTATCTAGAAATGGCAGTAAAATGGAACAGTTCAGCCACCCACTACCCTATCGAGAAGCTAAAACCATAATCCACAACCAGTACAACTACCAGTCGAAAAAGGAAGAAGATATATACGACAGATCTGACCCAGTCCACCAGCTTCACAGACACCAGCAAACCATCATTTTTCGCCGGTGAACTGGCCAATGCAGATTACTAGACCACTTCTCTCGACTCAGGATATCTCAGACTAATGAAATGTCTACGTGGAACCAAATCCAGATCCCTTAACACACACATTCTCCAAAACTGCCCAGCCTACGATGACCCACTTCGCCTGACCTGGCCAGAGGGTGCCGAGCTCAGGCAGAAGCTATAGGGCTGCCGGACCTCACCTGGAAAAGACTTGAATTCTTCCTGGCGACAGGCCTACAGATTTAGCTTGACTACAAACGTAACGCAGAAAAAGAAGAAATAAGCAACAGGACTCCGCTTTTTTCCTGAAAAAGATCTATTATTACCCATTAAAAATGTGTTAGAAGAGTTATGTATTACCTAAACAGACGTCTTGAAGTATGCTTTCAAATTTGGTTCTTTTCTCCATAAAAAATGGTAAAATACTGGTATAATAAGTATAAATGATAGTCTGCTGCTCAGAATTCCCATGTGCATGCGAGATCATTTTTTTTTTAAGATCAGCACCAAATTTGGCACACGCTTTCAAAAACAATTTCTGATCTAAATACTGTGAAAATGTGACAAAATGTACTCATGACGCGAATGTTTGTTTTCTTTTCTGTCAGTGACTACGCCGTTAATTGATATTCTTTGCGCCCTCTTTCTCTTCCAGCGATTGCGACATGCGCATCTGAAGGTGTAAGTGACAAATCTCTTTGAGCCGTATCTGCTGTTGATTATATCAAGAAGGGGCGTATACTGATGTAATATCGCGTCGCGTGTGCTTGTTTTTTTTTTTTAACGTTATCACTACAAACAAAAAGGGGCTTAATAAATCTACCGTATCACGTATATTTATGATGATTATACCCCCTGTTAAGCTGCACAAGAATTAAATTTTGTTCCATCTCCTATCGTTTTTAAGATAATCATAGGCACGAAATGTCTTTTTTTCTCAAAATATCTTTTTTTCCCTCTTCATTTTTGGAGATGGAATAAATAAGTTCTCGAGTCGCGATATCTCTCTGTTTTGTGTTCATATCTTCCTGTTATAGAGAAACATGTATTGATGTTATGCGCCATTATTTTCTAAAGATTGTGTATGGGGGGGACATGTAATGATGGAATACATCTCTGCCATTGATTATATTGTTTGTTGTTGTTGTTGTTGTTAACGGGTAGCTGACGTTTTTTCGCTACCAGTGCTATGGCGAACAATCCTTGGCATTATCTACATTGTAGGTGAGTTTTGTGCCATTCCGAAACTGGTTGAACTTGAGTCATTAGTTCCAGTTTCTTTCCTGGATTGGCATATATTTAAAGGATCTTCACATCTAGTTTCATGCCAGAGGAGAGGTGGCATACTGTACATTCCTCGCCATCTATGGGGGATCTCCAAATATGCATTGTTTAAATGTTGTGCTGTGGTTCTGGGCTGTCCCAAGGAATCTTCACGTCCAGCACAGAATCCCTTCACAGTTCCCCTCGCCTGCATCTGTTCATTGTGAGATCCTCCTGCGTGCAGCTGTCCATGTAAAAGCCGGACTTAAGTCCGGGGCTTAAGGGATTCCCTCAAGTTTAGTTTGCAGTGCTGGGTTCTCACCATGTTTTACCAGAGGGGGAATCGTGATGTCGGGCAACATTGAGTGCTGATTGTATATGTGGGCTGTCTTCTAGGCATGCATTCTTCCTTCCAATGACTGTGCCCTGGCAATGAAGTTATGGTACAGATCTTTGTTTTCTTCCATGAATTGTATAAGATGACATATATTTATGCGTTCATAATTCCAGTGGTGACGTTTGGTAACTTGCAATGATGGTACACGTCCTTATGCTTTCTGATCTTCCATTAATTATTAACGATGATATATGTATATTCTTGAAGCATTATTTTCTTCCATTGATTATAGACAAAACTTTGACCTGTTCCTTCTCTGTTGCTTCTTCTTCTTTTTTTGTTTGTAATCATCAAGTGATTACATACAGTCACCTGTATTGTTTGTTTGGTGTTGAAGTCTTCCATAGATTATATACAGAGGCATACATAAATTATAATCATCATTTTTATTTGCGCTCCAGCATCTGTGGTTTATGTGGCAGTCTTTGTTAATGATGAGATTGCCAGCCCAATGCACAACCTCATATTCGCTGCCATGTACCACGTGCCAGAGCGTGGAGTAGTCCTCTTTCATTATCTCTTGAAAGATCCCGGGAACTACCCAGAGATATTATTAGTGGTATATTAATGGTGTAGTATATAAATGCGTGTCGCATGTATTTCCCGGGGGACCTGTGATGAGACAAAGAAAGAATAACTACTGCACGCTGAGGCATGTCGTACAAGGCTACTAACATGAGGTTGTGTATGGCGCGCTGGCAACCTCATCATGTGAAACAGGTTGCCACAGAAACCACTGCTGCCAGAGCCTGCCAATGATTGGTGCAGGCTGCCTGTGGGGCCAGCTAGAGTGCTGGTGCCATCTTCCGTAAGGAGCGCAAAGGAGGAATGAAGATGGTGAAATACGAACATGTCCTTAATAGTGTTTATGTTCAAGAGTATGTATTGAGAATGGAACCAGGCCAGGAGGAAGACAACCGGCAGGGTAGTATGGCGCTCTCTCTTCCTCTACACCTCGCGGTAGAAGAGTAACGACAGTAAGTTAGAGTATATATTGATTATGTTCGTTATTTGCCCTTAATTCCTGGCGATTTTAATACAGTATAAGAATATGGAGGGACGGCAATAAGGTTATATATAGACATTAATGTGTAGGAAAATAGCCAATGGTGGTATTCTTACTATGTCATAAAAACAACCCAACTCACGTTCCTACATAGACGTCGGAGTCAGGACACCCCGAAAGAGTATAAATAAGGGAAAGAATAATTTGGTCTCAGTGGGTTAACTAAGATACAACATTATTACAATGGGTTTGACACCAGTACCTAAAGGAAAAGGTAGTCCCACTGCAGATGCTGCCGTAGAGGAGTGAAGTGTTAGAGACTTCACTATACAAGGTGCATCTCTACGAGGTGCCTTAGCTTTCCCTACTTCAATAGCAGATTCAAGTACCCACTTATAGCTGGGTAGACTAGAGAATTGAGAATTACCATATTTGATTCTCTGATTACTCCAAAGATTGTCATATCCCCCTTTTAAAAATACAAATAACAGGAGAAAAGGGGAGACGTGCATGTATGTATGACTGAACCAGGTCCGGAAATGGGTGCTCATTGATTTCTTATGTTTTCTGTATTTTCAGTTTCGGCCGTCGAAGTCCAGGCTGTATACGAAGGACTAGCGAATGCCTCACTCTCGAGGCATCGGAAATGATTGTGGTGAGTCTCCCTTCTTGTCTGTTATCCAGACCTCAAGGTCTTTTATATTTGGTCATGCGCCCTAATATAACCGACTAGGTTGAACGGGACGCGCCGTGCCAAAACGAGGCAACATGTTATTTTTAAAAAATTACGCTTTCAGGTATTCCCTTGCCGTTCTAGTTGTGTCATTTATCACAGCATAACCAATCACTTGCTTGCATTTATCATTGCTCACCATCCTGTGGCGGGTCAGCCGTATGGGAAATTTAACGAGACGACAGTTTCGCCATAAGAATGTTACTATTTTAAACATCTCAATCATTGCATTTTTTATTTTTGTAGGAGCAAAGTGCATTGATAGCATGGGCTTGCTCGGGGCAAGAGTTTCGATTAGTTTCGAATATCTAGTCTAGAGTAACAAGTTTATATACAGATAGGCAGTGTTTCTTTTCGTATGTTTGTATATCATTTATGTTGGCGGGCTGGAAGGTGAAAGAATAAAAAGACAAATAAATTATGCAATAAGTGTCATCATCATCAGTACCTTTCGTCTTCCTTTCCTGTTCCATCTGTTCAAGATTGTTCCAGGTCTGTCTTCAGTTTTCTTCTCCGCGTGTGTGTTTGTGTGTGTGTGTTTAAAAAAAAAATGTCTCAGTTTTCCGGACTCTGGTGATTCCACATCAGAAATGGCCTTGAAACAGATGCGTGTCCTACCCAACGCCAGCGTATTTGTCATGAAATATTCTAATCCACATATATAAATTATTAGGTAAATATGAAGCCTAACAAATAAAATTAATAAAGAGAAGAGCAATGGTAAAATGACATTGCTGTCACAAGGAATGTACTCGAAATCCCCCTTGTTTTCTGCTTCGTCTGCAAATTGTAACGCTTTCACGTTGATAGTAAAAGCTTACTGTATTATACCCGCTTTCTTCAATGAAACGTGTGCTGTATTTCTTGGAAAAAACATTGAGAGACTGCGTAATGACCTAAATTAATCCTAACATTAATTATATTACGTTACCAAAACGAACGAACAGATGGACAAAAGGATAGCGAGAGGGGAGGGCTGAAAATCAGGAACGCATGCAACACGCGACGCGCGATATACAAATGCTGGCATCACGCGTGTAAGTCTACAAGCACTAACTTTTTCAGACGGACAGTGATAAAATACACTACCCTTTCCCAGAGTTAGGTTTATAAATCATAACAGACTCTTATTAGAAAAGATAACATTAGATGGGTTTACGGTTGAAACATAACAGTACCCAGACAGCACATCTTCCAAACAGGAGGTAGTAGAAAATACATATTTTGAACGCAGCCACGTAGCTCCTTTAAATTAGTATTTTTGGGTTCCTTAGGGCTTGCTGACAAATAATATGTAAAACGTTACGCAAATAGTCCAGGAATTAATAAATTATACCCAAAATAAAATATTGGGGGTGCCTGACAGCATAAAATCATTTCTGCTCATAAGATTTTTTTTTAACGTGTTTGAAAAAAACCTTACGTTACATAAATAGCCTACCATGTAAACTCCAAATTGATTGGAGCGCAACAAATGAAAGCCTAACCACGATTGGTCGGGCTATAAATACTATCTTGGTTGTTGGGGGAGACGGGAAAAGATAACATTTTTTCAAACACTTGTCGAAACGTGGCTCATTGGCCAGTCTCGCTGATATACACACTTGGGAGCGTTAGTTCGAGACCACTTGTTTAAAGAAGCTTGATAAAGCATCAGTGCGTTGAAGCCAGCTCATATTTGTGTAAAATAAAAGCCTGGAACATAAGCAGATAGGAATTTGTGCCAGTTTGTGCCAGAATTCATTGCTAATCAACGTATCTGTGTTATTCGTATGAATTGTGGGACAGTGGTCTTGATGGTACTGAGCAGCATCTGGTCAGAGATTTGCTGAATCCAGTGTCGGACAGCATACTCCTTGGTCCTTTTAGCTATCAGTGAGGTGTCTCCAGAGCCCAGAAGAGAATTCGAGCAGAGGAGTCCTCTCCTGCCGCCATCACTCAAGATAAGCAGAGTTGGCCAGCTGAGCTCAACATTATGTCCCCTCATCTTGAAATAACTTTATAAAAATACTATTCAGAGGGGAATTTACTTGTCTTAAAATCAGGAACTGTGAACATCTCCAATACTGGTCCCTAAAGACAAACTATTGAAGTCATGATGACAAATACCAACAGAGCTTGAACAAAACAAAACCAGTATTACCTCATTTTACTACTACACAACTGACACACATAGAACATTTGTAATAATATATGTCACTACAATATTCATATTAAATACATTCTGTACATAACTTGTAATTTAAATTGATTGTGATTCCTGTTCCCTTGTAGTTGAATCAGGACACATATTCATTCATGCCAGTAATGAATACATATTGTTATTTGAAAGTTTATTAGTGACTCTTTTAAGATATCTTTGTAGAGTGTTATATGTATGTGAGTGTCACCGTGTTGTCAAGAGTAGTGGATTAAATTAAATTGTTTATCTGTCTGTTGTTGTGACTTACACTTCACCATACTCATACCCTAGACACATAACGTAGCATCACACTATTCCAGAATAATTCTGACTGATATATAGATATGTGGTAGCAAGTAAGGTTATCTATAATACACTACTCTTAATAGATATAGATACCTTCACAGCTGATCTCAGTCAGTACACTAAGTTCCCTATAAGTATTTATAACATCCCACTTCACCACAGTATTCTCCTGGCTTCTTGAAATAAATTTAGTGAAGGAACAAACCATTAACGTGTAATTTAGCAGACGTGAGTGATACTTCAGTTATAGGTGAAATTATCGTTGCCATGTAGCCACCCCGATCTCGGCTATGGTCACGTCAGTGGGCTACGTTCACTAGAGCCTGTTTGTGGTCATGTATGTCGTCAAGTAGATTATGTTTCGCCGTCATGGCTAGTTGTTGTTCTTCTTCTTGGTCGTAATTTGCTGTCATATAACCACATCTATCTGTCTTATAAAGCTGGCAGTCTGTCTCAGGCTTCGGTCTTCACCATACAGTTTCTCCCTCAACAACTGGGTTGGAGATAGCCACGATTCTACCCGCCTCCCCTCGTGGAGCCAACAGTTTTGGAGTACAATTCTGTCTGTCTGTCCTTCCTTCCTTCCTTCCTTCCTTCCTTCCTTCCTTCCTTCCTTCCTTCCTTCCTTCCTTCCTTCCTTCCTTCCTTCCTTCCTTCCTTCCTCCCTACGTGGACACACATCTGTCTGCCCGATCCTTCCGAGGGAAGATCACCATCTGATTTATTTCTGGTAATGGTTCATTCGTATTCTTTTTTAGCTTCTTCTCCAGCATGGATTCACAGCTTCAGATGATCTCCCTTGCAGAAAGGCTACGGCTAAACACTTGCCGCAGCATTTGTGGTTTTTGTATCAATAGGTGTTACACGAAGAGGTTGCCGGCCCCACGTACAACCTCACATTAATCGACTTCTACGACATGCCTGAGGGGGCGGTATGCCTGTTCTTTCTGTTTCCTCAGAGTCCCCTGTCAACTATATTTGGCGGTAATTATTATTATGCCTTTTCCCTTACATCGCTCTTTTTTTTATTTTATGAGAACTGGTGTAGTATCTTTGAAACTGTTTAATCTACTTTATTATTGTTTTAATTTCTTTGAAGGCTTATTTGAAGTACAGGAGGATCTTTTGTAGTTTCTCTCACTTTAGTTACAAACTTACAGCAGGATTTCCGCCCAATGCCTCACAGTCACGTGCTGTCAGATGTGGTATAATAGACAATCCGAAGTTCTTTAAAGCCTCGATGTTAATAACTTGCGTTGTAAGGTTCAGAAAGTCCGGCTGCCCAGTGTCTTGATAAATGTATAAATTGCTTTTCAAAAAATGTGTGTTTATGATCAAAGCGAATCGGCGTCCCCCCCCCCCCCCCCCCCCCCTTTTTTTGGGTGTGTTTCTATTTAAAGACAAAAACTACGTGAGTATAAGTGTGTAGGATTGTCTTCTATACTGTTAACTCATCTATGAATGAGTATTCCCCGTACACTTGAGCTATCAGTTAGTGAACATTCTCTGTACAAAGTTGGGCTGAAAGACGTTCCGAGTCACGTAATCAGACTTTCGAGTTAAGCAAATATAAGAAATTCAAGGTTCCTTAGCGAACATTTGGTATGTGGGATCGGGAGTGTTCCCAGAATGTTACTAAGAAAGTGTAAGCAAAGATTTCTCAGCGACGTCACAGATGGATATGTGTGAGCTGGTTATTGTGGGATGGACTGGGAAGGTTTACCTAACAGGGAAATTTTGAATGGACAACTAGATTAATGTTCTGTTCTTTGGGGAACTTGCTTTTTCTAACTCTTTACGGTACGGTTAACCAGTTCTATTTTTCTCTTCCCCCCCCCCCCCCCCCCCCCAAAATTTTTTTTTTTTTTGGGGGGGGGGGGAGGGGGGGGGGGGGGGGGGGGGGGGGGGGGGGGGGGGGGGGGGGGGGGGGTGCTATTTACCTTTTGTAGATAGTCCGTAGCGAAAAAAGTACAGAAGCATGTGTGGGTTAATTATTACGA
The DNA here is from genome assembly GCA_024509875.1 of Oreohelix idahoensis. NCBI lineage: Eukaryota > Metazoa > Mollusca > Gastropoda > Stylommatophora > Oreohelicidae > Oreohelix > Oreohelix idahoensis. The sequence goes on along the minus strand of JAMPIV010014044.1, from coordinate 660,095 downwards.
AGAAGTACAGCAACATCAGAGAGTAATATATATATATATATATATATATATATATATATATATATATATATATATATATATATAAATATAGTATATATATATATATATATATATATATATATATATATATAAATGGACACACTGGCTCCAAATCTGTAATAGTGATAAGTTGACACGGTAGGCCCAATGTCTGCACAAGTAAGTAATATACTATTCGACACAGTGGGTCCTATATCTGTAATAATGAGTAATATACTGGTGGGCACATTGGCTCTATATCTGTAATTGTGAGTAATGTAGGACGCGGAGAGGGCGTCGTGATGACGGTGGAGCAACCGCAACGAGTTATGAAACTCATAGAAATTTTGAATGGACGTCTAGCTTATGTTCTGTCCTTTGGGGAACTTGCATTTCTTAACTCTTTACGGGGTAATCAATTCTCTTTTTCTCCCCCCTCCCCCAATGGGAATGGGGGGGGGGGGGGGGGGCGCCCGCACATACCTTTTGCAGATAGTATATTGCGAAAAAAGTGCAGAAGCATCTGGGCCGTGGGACTCAGGACAGTAATTTACATACAACATAATGGTTACTTTCACAATGGCCTCAAGCTGACAGCAGGAGTAAGACCAGGAATAAAGTGGAATGAGTTCACTTCCCCAGCGGAAGCTGGAAAACACAACATGAGGCTGACGCTTGGGAGTCATGACCCAAGTGGGCCCGCCCCACTTAGAGTGTAAAGAATATTAAAGGGCAGGAGAACGTATCTGACGGGGGGACCGCTTCTGATGAGCATATTGCATCCTGTTGTAACGCTCTGTAATAGTTTCCTATCATATCATATATAGTAGTAGGCATAGTGATCCCGTATCTGTAATGGTAAGTAATATACTGGTAGATATAGTGGTCCCGTATCTGTAATAGTGAGTAATATACTGGTAGACATAGTGGTCCCGTATCTGTAGTAGTGAGTAATATACTGGTAGACATAGTGATCCCGTATCTGTAAAAGTGAGTAATATACTGGTAGACATAGTGATCCCGTATCTGTAAAAGTGAGTAATATACTGGTAGACATAGTGATCCCGTATATGTAAAAGTGAGTAATATACTGGTAGAAATAGTGATCCCGTATCTGTAATAGTGAGTAATATACTGGTAGACATAGTGGTCCCGTATCTGTAATAGTGAGTAATATACTGGTAGACATAGTGATCCCGTATCTGTAAAAGTGAGTAATATACTGGTAGACATAGTGATCCCGTATCTGTAATAGTGAGTAATATACTGGTAGACATATGGATCCCGTATCTGTAATATACTAGTAGACATAGTGATCCCGTATCTATAATATTGAGTAATATACTAGTAGACACATTGGTCCTGTATCTGTAATAGTAAGTATTACAGTAGTAGACACATTGGTCAGGTATCTGTAATAGTAAGTATTACAATAGTAGACACAGCGGTCCCGTATCTGTAAGAGTAAGTATTACAGTAGTAGACACAGTGGTCCCGTATCTGTAATGGTAAGTATTACAGAAGTAGACACTGCGATCCTGTATCTGTAACAGTGAGTAATAAACGTGTAGACACCTTAGTCCCGTATCTGTATTAGTGTATGTATGATGAACACTTGATTCTGATGTTGAGAGGTTTTTGTGGTTAATGTTTGAATGTTGTATCCTGGTACACGAGTGAAGTGTTGGACGGCCCGCTGTGCTCTCGACCGTGTCACGCTTTAGACCTCTTAAGCTAGCTTAGTTGGACATGAACGTTTCTAGCAGGGCTGTGGAGTCGTGAAGTCGGTCGTTTTTAGTGGAGTCGGAGTCGTGAAGTCGGTCGTTTTTAGTGGAGTCGGCGTCGGTAAAAAAAAAAATTCCCGGACTCCGACTCCGAATTGTATGCTATATGACTAGGAAAAAAACTGTAGTCGGGAGTTCTAAAACATTACAAGGCGGAGTTGGAAAGTTTTTTGGTTGTTTTCTAGAAGTTGTATGTTATTTCACAGAACCAGAAATTGTATTTATTAATCGTTAAATGTATGAAGGGCTTGGGGACACACACACGGACGCTCACATTATTAGTACATATATCTTTATCGTTGACTTTTGTCATTCTTACCTACACATCACCATCATCAGCATCGTCCACCAGCTCCTCGTGGAGCATACTAACTAACCCGCGCCATTTGTTCAAATCCTTTCCATGTTTTCTTTAACTCTTTAAGCCTCATCTTCGGTTCCCTTTTCCGTGTTACCTAAAAGGTAAAGTTAGTCCCATATCAGATACTGCCGTTGGGGGGAAGTGTTAGAGACTTCACTATACTAGGTCCAGCATAGAGAGGTCCCTTCCTCGCTGCCTTTTTCAGGTACTGTGGTAAAGTGGGATGTTATAAATATTTATAGGGGACTTAGTGTACTGACTGAGATCAGCTGTGAAGGTATCTGTATCTAATAAGTGTGGTGTATTACAGATGACCTTACTTGCTACCACATTTATACCTCAGTCAGAATTATTCTGGAATATTGTGATGACTACGTTAAATGTCTAGGGTTATGAAAATGATGAAGTGTAAGTCACAACAACAACAGACAGATAAACAATTTAATTTATTCCACAACACTTACAACACTGTGACACTCACACACATATAACACTCTATAAGACTATCTTAAATTAGTCAAGTGTTTAAGTTAAAAAATATATGTATTAATTCTTTCAATAATGGGTATCCTGATTCAACTACACAGTGAACCAGGAATCACAATCAAATGTAATTACAAGTATTATGTACACAGTTTATATATATATGAACTTTGTATTGACATAGTTTATTATTATTATTCTATGTGTGTAATTTGTGCAGTAGTAATATGAGGTAATACTGGTTTTGTTCAAGCTTGGTTGTTGTTTTTCATCATGACTTCAAGTGTTTGATTATCGGGGAAATAGTATTGGGAAAAGTTCACAGTTCCTGTCATTTGAACCAATTAATTGTTCCTCTGTGTTTAATAAAATGTCAATTTTTGAGGGGGCACATAATGTTGAGCTACTCTGGCCACAGAAGCTTATCTTTCGTGATGGCGGCAGGAAAAGACTCCTCTGCTCGATTGCTTCCTGTGTTCTGGAGACACCTCACTGGTCGCTATCTGGACCAAGGAGTATGCTGTCAGCCTCTGGATTCAGCAAAACTCAGACCAGGTGCTGCTTCAATAACTAGGACCACAGTCCCTGAAACAAGAAGGTTGTACCTCCTACTTCAGATCTAATTTATAATCTATTTCCACACTGAACGCAATACATAACATCATCTGAAACAATTTACACCAGTATACTCCTCCCTAATGGTTACTACGCCTCTGCAATTCCAGCATTATTTCCTTCTAGTCAATAAGATAGGTGTCAGTGTACTATTTGGCAATTCCATGCAGTTTTCTTTTCTCCGACACGTTCTGTTCAGGTTGGAGCACTATCTAGGCCTTGCCTCATGTTCGCTACTGAACCACGCACATATACAGACATAAATTATCAATTTACATTCAATTTTCATTAAAAAGATATCGAATATATCAAGCTTACCACAATTCATGGAAATAATACACAGATACGTTGACTGGCGATGAATACTGGCACAAATTCCGATCTGCCTCTGTCCCAGACTTTTATTTAGAAAAATATGATCTGGCTCTCAACGCACTGTTTCTTAGTAAGTTTATTTTAAAATGTGGCACTGAACTGACGCTCCTAATTGACTATATTGGCGGGTCTAACCAATCGGGCCATGTTTACACAGCTTTTCAAAAAAAGTACCCTTACTACCGTTTCCCCCAACAACAAAGAATTAGTATTTGTAGTCCGACTAATCGTGTTTAGCCTTACATTTACTTCTATCCAATCAAATAGGATTTTACATGGTGGCCCATTTCCCGTAAAATAGTGGTTTCAAAACATGCCACTGTGCGATTATTATTTGGTGTTGTCTGACACCCTCACTATTTTCTTTTGGCTATAATTTGTTAATTCCTAGACTATTTGCGTAACACTTAACATATTCTTTGTCAGCAAGTCCTAAGAAACCCAAATATATAAATTTAATGGGGCTAAGGGGCTGCGTTCAAAATATGCATTTTCTTCTAGGATAGTCGTGTATTTTTATTTTTATCGATTTAGAACCGCCACCTGTCCTGCCTTTTCGACTGTTCTGTCATACTAATGTCAGGATTTCAGACATAAAACAGTAGAATGTCAGGTTTCCTTATAAGCATTTTACAGGTTTTTAAACCTAACTCTCGTAGTTGTAGTGTTTTTTTATCACGGTCTATTTGAAAAAAAGTTAGTGCTTCTGGCCTTTCGCGCGGGGAGGGTGGCATTAATTGTATATCGCGAGACGCGTGTTAGTGTTGCATGCGTTCCTGCTTTCAGCCCTCCCTCTCTCTATCCTAAGTTCATCTGTCTTTCCGTTTATGTTAACGTAGTGTATAAAATGAAATTAATGGAAGTATTAATTTAGGTCATTACGCAGTGTGCCTAGCTCAAGGTTTTCTTAGAAATACAGTACACGTTTTATTGTAGAAAGCGTGTAGTGATGCAGTAGGCTTTACTATCAACGTGAAAGCGTGAGAATATGCAGACGAAGCATAAAACAGGGGTTTTTATTGTTCAACTAGCATGACGTTCTATTAACACAGGCGTACGCTATTGGAAAGCACGGGTCTTTAACCATTTCTCTTTCCTTTTATTGAATTTATGTGTTAGGCTTTACATTTACCTTTTAATTTATATATGTGGATTTAGAATGTTTCACGACAGGTACCCATTTATAGCTGGGTAGAGTGACGTGTGTCGGTACGGGGAATAGAAATCCGACACCTTTGCCACGAGAGACCAGCGCTCTAAGCACTCTGTCAGTCGGACGTTCCCGTGCTACCTACATAGCTATTTAACCAAATTGACGCAGGCATTCAGTTCTGTCTCTCCGCACTCTCTTCTCATTCCCCGCGAAGGAATAGGCAGTGGAATCGAACAGTGTAAAACTTCGGTGCTTTTAGTATTTACTGCATCGATACACTCCAGTCTACCCAGCTGTAAATGGGTACCGGACTTTGCTCTTGAATCATGCCCTGAACTAACGATTCCGAGTTTCTTTCATTTTCATTTCAAAACTTGTTAACTTTTTCCGTGTTGATTATGTATGTTTTATGACAAACTCCTACTCGCCTGATTGTGGCAGAGATCGAGTAGAAGAGATTAATCTATATAAATAAAAGGCAAAGTATGTTTTTAATGTTCTTAATACAAATCCGCATGCCTTATTATTTTTTGATAAATGTTGGCAGAGACTCTCTTTAGGTACCCCCGGGCTACGCCATACTGTTATTTTATAATTTAGTGTTGTAATTATGACATTATGAGCAATTAGTTTTTCGTAACAAATGTAAACAAGCCATTTAATTCTCAGGGGCCATAATCAAATAAATAGATATCCGAGAGATATCAAGGGACGTAACTCAAATGTTAAAACTATTATTTTATGTTTGTAATTAATAACCTTAAGTTTTAATATTTTACAAGATAATTAAAAATATTTAACTAAACATTTTTACTTTAATGGGAAATAGAAGGGAAAAAAAAAACAGTTTTTCTGTAAAACTTCCTTGTTTTTTAAATATGTAATTTTAATGGCACTCATTTGGCCAAGCGGTTTCAAATTGGATCAGAGCTGTATCGGTACATATATCAAAGCCAACTGATGTTCTGTGACGATCAACATCCACTATGCGTGTTTAATCTTAATGAAAATCTGACACGGTATTATATGTTTTACATCGTTTTTAAAATGCGTGGTCAAAATTTGAATGTATGTTTATTTCGATTGAAAAGGCAGATTTATGCATTCATTTTGCTTTCACTTATGGTATGTCGGTGATTCCGAATTTTTAAAAATAAACATTCGTCTCCGTTTAGTACTAAAATTTAGAAAATGCCTGGCTTTAGTCTGGTTGTTTAAATAACTGTATCAACACATGTAAAAACCAAATTCACTCGATAGTCGCTTTTCTCCCTGTGCAATTATTTTAAGTTATTTTATATTAAAATCTTTAGTTGTTGCAGAAAACAAAATTATTAGATAGTTAGGATCGTTGAAGGACCGTTTAAATGGAAGTAATTTTTTCACAGGTTGCCAGGTCACATTATTTAGTTTCTACCGCTTTGGTTAAAAAAAAAAAAAATAAGCTGGTGGCTTTTTGTCAAGTATGTATTCAATTCATTTGACTGCTTGCGTCTGGGTCAGCGAACCAGAGCTGACCAAGACCCTACTCCACCTCCAAGTGGTGGTCCTGGAAACAGGCTGCATCACTTCAGTCTGGCTGAGAGAGTAGGGATCGAAGTGGGAATGCAAACCCGGTCCTAAAAAATGCCGTGCCGAAGTCGGATGTGTCGGGCCGAAAGGCGCAGATATCGCAGCTTTGCTGTAAACGGCGACACAACGCAACCAACGTCCTTTTCAGGACGAACACAGAAGAAGAAGAAGAAGAAGAAGAAGAAAATTTCATTTGAATGTATGTTTATTTTGATTGAAAAAGCAGATTTACGCATTCATTCGCTTTCACTTATTGTATGTCGGTACTTCAGAATTTTTTTTAATAAACCTTCGTCCCCGCTTAGTACTAAAATTTTGAAAATGCCTGGCTTTAGTCTGGTTGTTTAAATAACTTCCGGATATCCACGCCACGATGTAGCAGCTGTGTCAAATTTGATTCATGTTAATTTGTTTGAGATTTTCTATTTCCATTGTTAAACGTAAGTACCATCTGCTTAGCCTGCCACAGTGTGATTTTAAAAAAAAACATAGCTCTAACATGCCACCGAAGAAAAGAAAATCTATTGGTAGAATCAATCCTAAGTCTAAGAAAGTTAAATTAATAAGAGAGTCTGAGACTCTTCAAGAGCATGAAACCCGCCTTAATAAAAACCGAATTAGAGAGGCCGAATCCAGGGCAATGGAAAGCCCTCAACAAAATGAAGCGCGACTTACTATACAACGAATTAGAGAGGCCGAATCCAGGGCTAAGGAAAGCCCTCAACAGCATGCAGCTCGACTTGACCATAATAGAATAAGATGTGCTAAATTAATGGAAGCGTTTAAAGACTCTGATCTGAAATTGGCAGCATTTGGTTACAATCCCAATTTCGATTACCAGTTTCACCCAAAAGTTTTGACAGGAAAAATAGATACAATATGTAATCATTGTTCCAAAATTGTATAATGGAACTAGATTATGTGTTAAGAACCTCATGCCAAACGTGATAGAAGCAACAATATTAACAGGTTATGCCAGGGGAGAAGAAGCATTCATTTCACGCATTCCTCTGATCCCAACTGACATGCCTTTTGATTTCAAGCGACTGCATTTGCAATGACAATAAACAAGACCCAAGGACAGTCACTTAAGGTATCAGGCATTAATTTAGAAAATCCGTGCTTTTCACATGGACAGCTATATGTTGCTTGCTCCAGGGTGGGCACACAAAGAAATTTATTCATTTTTGCCTCAGGCGGCAACACCAAGAATATTGTTTATCAAAAAGCACTG